>WNWK01011977.1:0-61832 GCA_009830355.1 Cherax destructor
TAATTTAAATATAAAAAAATAATAAATATATATAGAATTTATTTTTTGCTCAAGATTTTACTAAAATGTTTTAAACTTTTAAACCTTAATTAAGAAAATTTTATTTTTGAATTTTATTTTATTAAAAATATTAAAATTAAAAATTATTATAAATATTTATATTTTAAAAAAAAAATTAAAACTAAAACAAAGAATATTATTAGTTTTTGGGGGTTTAAAATCAAATTTAAATTTTAAATTATTAAATTTAAAAAGCATTTATCTAAGTTAGAAGTTTCAAAAAAAATATTTTTAAATCTAAAATGCTTAAATTAATTTAAAATAATTTTATAATTTTTGAATATTTATAATATTTAATATTTTAAAATCATAAATTATAAAATAATATTTTAAATATTTCAATTTTAAAATATAAACATAAAAATAAATTCTAAAATATTTATTATATATGATTTAAATTTTTTCTAAATCAATTTTTATAAAATCTATATTTTAAAACTTTAAATAAAACTCAAAAATTTAAAAATTAGCATAATTTTATGATTTTAGAGCTTACTCAAAAGTATTTTTCTAAATATAATTTTAAAATTTTAAATGCAAATCTAAAAGTAAAAATTTTATAATTTTGAATATTTTAAATAATCATATTAAAAATCATTAAAATCTATAAAATCAATTTTATAGATATTTAATATTTTAAAATACATAAAATTAAAACCAGAAAATTAAAATATTTTATTGCATATTTCGACTTTTAGACGTTTGAGTGCTTTTTGCAAAATCATACTAAATATTAAATTTAAATTTTTAAAATTTTAATTAAATAAAAAAGAAATTTATATTTTTTTTTATTCTATATAATTTTATTAAAAAAAAAAAAAAAAAAAAAAAAAAAAAAAAAAAAAAAAAAAAAAAAAAAAAAAAAAAAAAAAAAAAAAAAAAAAAAAAAAAAAAAAAAAAAAAAAAAAAAAAAAAAAAAAAAAAAAAAAAAAAAAAAAAAAAAAAAAAAAAAAAAAAAAAAAAAAAAAAAAAAAAAAAAAAAAAAAAAAAAAAAAAAAAAAAAAAAAAAAAAAAAAAAAAAAAAAAAAAAAAAAAAAAAAAAAAAAAAAAAAAAAAAAAAAAAAAAAAAAAAAAAAAAAAAAAAAAAAAAAAAAAAAAAAAAAAAAAAAAAAAAAAAAAAAAAAAAAAAAAAAAAAAAAAAAAAAAAAAAAAAAAAAAAAAAAAAAAAAAAAAAAAAAAAAAAAAAAAAAAAAAAAAAAAAAAAAAAAAAAAAAAAAAAAAAAAAAAAAAAAAAAAAAAAAAAAAAAAAAAAAAAAAAAAAAAAAAAAAAAAAAAAAAAAAGTTTTTCAAAAATCCTTAAATGCCTTAAATCGTCAAAAATGCAATAAAATCAAGTTTATAGCATTTTTGAATATTTATTAATTATTTACATATTTTTAAAAATCCATTAAAAATCTATAAAAATCAATATTTTTAAGAATATTTCATATTATTTTCAAAAATACATGAAACATTAAAAGCTAGAAAAATGTGCTAAAATCGTATTTTATTGCATATTTCGACGTTTTAGAGCGGTTTGAGTGCTTTTCTAGCAAAACTCATTTTTTAGAATTTCTACTGCAATTGAAATTTATGGGAAAAGTAAGCAAAATTTTATGATTTTCTTTTAGGAAGCTTACTCATAGGTGGATTTTATCTAAAAAATAGTTTTCAGAAAATCCTTGAAAATGCCTTAAATCGTCAAAAAATGCAATAAAATCAAGTTTTATAGCATTTTTGAATATTTATTAATTATTTACAATTTATAAAATTTAAATTAAAAATTTAAAATAATTATTTTTAAAATCATTAAATTTAAAAATAATGAAAATATAAATATTTAAAATGAAATAGTATTTTATTGCAATTTGATTTTAGAGTTTGAGGTTTTGGCAAAACTATTTTTAATAAACTGATTTTCAAATTTTAATAAATTTCTAGCAATTAAATTTTGGAAAAGTTACTAATTTTAATTTTTTAGAAGTTACTATGTGATTTTATCTTAAAAATTTATCAGAAAATTTAAAATAAATTCAAAAATTAAATATTTTTAATTTTAATATTAATAATTAATTTTACATTTTTAAAAAATATTATAATTTAAAATAATCTTTTAAAAAATCAATATTTTCAAAAATTATTAAGAAAAAAAAGTAAAGTCTTTTGCAAAATCATTTTAAATTTGATACTTTGAACTCATTTTTAGGAAAATGTATCAATTTTAATAAATTTCTAGCAATTGAAATTTAGGAAAATAACAAATTTATGATTTTCTTTAGAAGCTTATATGGTATTTTATCTAAAAATAATCAAAAATCTTAAAATCTTAAATTAAAATCATAAATTATATAATATTATTATATTTAAAAATAAAATTAAAAATCAAATTAAATATTTCATCGACTAAGCTAGATTCAAATCTTTTGCATTTCATTTTATTATTTCTGACATTTATAATTACTTTTAAAAAATTTTACATTAAATTTAGAAAAAATTGTTTTATTAATTTATAAATTTTAAAAATCTAATCTAATCTAATATATCAGTTTTAAGCTTGATATAAATTTAAAATAATAAAAATCTATAAAATAATATAAATTCAAAACTAAATTTAATAAATGCAATAAAATCAAGTTTTATAGCATTTTGAATATTTTTATTTAATTTTAAATCATTAAAATAAAAATCTATTGAATATTCAATTATAAAAATAATGATTAAAGCTAGAAATTATTATTTTATTAAATTTATTTTAAACTTGATTTTCTCAAAAATTATAATAAATTTATAATTTTAATTTATTAATTTTACTATTGATTTATGAAAAGTTACAAATTTTATATTTTTAAGAATATTTAATTTTTCAAAAAATAGTTTAAAAATCTGAAAATGCTAAATCAATAATAAATCAGTTTTAAGCTTTGAAATTTTTTATTTAACATATTTTAAAAATCATTTAAAATTTTAAAAAATAATATTTATGAAATATTTCAATATTTTAATGATTAAAATAAGAAATTACTAAAATGGTATTTTATTCATATTTCGAAATCTTAAATCCTTAAAGTGCTTTGCAAAACTCAATTTTTATAAATATAGATTTAAATTTTAATAATTTATGAATTAAATTTATGGTTACATAATTTTAATTTATTTAAATTCTATAATTATCTAAAAATATTTTTAGAAATCTTAAAATATTAAATTCAAAACATAATCAGTTAACATTTTAAAATATATAAAATTTTAAATTTTTATAATTTCATATTATTAAAAAATATATTTTTGAAACTCATTTTTTCAAAATACTAAATTAAAACTTAAAAAATTTCTATCAATTGAATTTATGAAATTACAATTTTAGACTTTGAGCTTATCTGGAAAATATTTTTACTAAAATATTTAGATTCAAATTTAAATAAATTTCTAATTAAATAGGAAAATGATTTAATTTTTATTTTCTTTTTAGAACATTAATAATTTAAATAAATATTTTTCAATATTTGAAAATACATGAAAATAAAAAATAAGTTTAAATGATTTTTAATATTTAATTTTACATTATTTTTTAAAACTCATTATTATAAAACTAATTTAATTTTAAATATTTCTATTTTGAAATTTATGAAAATTAAAATTTAGAAAATTTTTAGAAATCATATGATTTTATAATGATAAAACTTCAAAATTTAAATCGTTGATAACGTTTTCTTTAAATATTTTTTAGCTAAAATTAAATTATCAAACTTTTAAATAGAATTTCTACTGCAATTGAAATTTAGGAAAAGTTAGCAAAATTTTATGATTCTTTTAGAAGCTACATAGGTGGATTTATCTAAAATAGTTTTGAAAATCTTAAAATGCCCTCGTCACAAAAATCAGTAAATTTAAATTTTATATCATTTTAAATTTAAATATTAATATTTTAAAAAATTCATAAAAATTAAAAAATCAATATTTTATTGCATATTTCGAGTTTTAGAGGGTTTGAGTGCTTTTATGCAAAAATGCAATAAAATCAATTTATAGATTTTATATTAAATTTATGGGAAAAGTTACAAATTTTATGATTTTCTTTAGGAAGCTTACTCATGTGGATTTTATTAAAAAATAGTTTTCAGAAAATCCTTAAAATGCCTTAAACGTCAAAAATGCAATAAATCAAGTTTTATAGCATTTTGAATATTTATTAATATTTACATATTTTAAAATCCATTAAAAATCTAAAAATCAATATTTTTAAGAATATTTCATTATTTTCGAAAAATACATGAAACATTAAAAAGCTCAGAAAATGTCTAAAATTATTTTATTGCATATTTCGACGTTTTAGAGCGTTTGAGTGCTTTCTGCAAAACTCATTTTTAGCTAAAATACGTAGATTTTCAAACTTTTAAATAAATTTCTCGCAATTGAAATTTATGGAAAAGTTAGCAAAATTTTATGATTCTTTAGAAGTTACTCATAGGTGGATTTTATCTAAAAATAGTTTTCAAAAATCCTAAAATGCTTAATCGTCAAATGCAATAAAATCAAGTTTATACATTTTGAATATTTATTAATTATTTACATATTTTAAAAATATTAAAATCTATAAAAATAATATTTTTAAATATTTCATATTATTTTCAAAAAATACATGAAACATAAAATATAAAGCAATGGTTTTACTTGAGATTTAGAGTTTATTTAAACCATTTAAAAATCTAATTTAATTAATAAATTTCAATTAATTGAAAGTTAAAATTTATGATTTTTAAGTTGGTGATTTTCTAAAAAAATATTTTAGAAAATCCTAAAATTAAATCGTCAAAGTAAATCAAGTTTATGCATTTTGAATTTTATTAATTATTATATTTAAAATCTTAAATCTATAAATCATATTTTTGAATATTATAATTTTCAAAATTGAATAAAACAAAAATTTAATTATTTTATTCATATTAGTTTGACGTTTGAGGTTTGGCAAACTCATTTTTAGCTAAAATACTTAGATTATCACACTTTTAAATAGAATTTCTACTGCAATTGAAATTTATGGAAAAGTAAGCAAATTTTATGATTTTCTTTTAGGAAGCTTACTCATAGGTGGATTTTATCTAAAAAATAGTTTTCAGAAAATCCTGAAAATGCCTTAAATCGTCAAAAATGCAATAAAATCAAGTTTTATAGCATTTTTGAATATTTATTAATTATTTACATATTTTAAAAATCCATTAAAAATCTATAAAATCAATATTTTTATAGAATATTTCATATTATTTTCAAAATACATGAAACATTAAAAGCTCAGAAAAATGTGCTAAAATCGTATTTTATTGCATATTTCGACGTTTTAGAGCGGTTTGAGTGCTTTTCTGGCAAAACTCATTTTTAGCTAAAATACGTAGATTTTCAAACTTTTAAATAGAATTTCTACTGCAATTGAAATTTGGGAAAAGTTAGCAAATTTTATGATTTTCTTTAGAAGCTTACTCATAGGTGGATTTTATCTAAAAATATGTTTTTCAGAAAATCCTTGAAAATGCCTTTAAATCGTCAAAAATGCAATAAAATCAAGTTTATAGCATTTTGAATATTTATTAATTATTTACATATTTTTAAAAATCCATTAAAAATCTATAAAAATCAATATTTTATAGAATATTTCATATTATTTTCGAAAAATACATGAAACATTAAAAGCCAGAAAAATGTGCTAAAATGTATTTTATTGCATATTTCGACGTTTTAGAGCGGTTTGAGTGCTTTTCTGGCAAAACTCATTTTTAGCTAAAATACTTAATTATCACACTTTTAAATAGAATTTCTACTGCAATTGAAATTTATGGAAAAGTAAGCAAAATTTTATGATTTCTTTTAGGAAGCTTACTATAGGTGGATTTTATCTAAAAATTATTTTATCTAAAAATAGTTTTCAGAAAATCTTAAAATCTTAAATCCAAAATGCAATAAAATCAGTTTATAGCATTTGAATATTATTATTTATATTTTAAAATCATAAAAATCTATAAAATCAATATTTTATAGTATTATATTATTTTCGAAAAATACATGAAACATTAAAAGCTCAGAAAAATGTGCTAAAATCGTATTTATTGCATATTTCACGTTTTAGGGTTTGAGTGTTTTCTGGCAAACTCATTTTTAGCTAAAATACTAGATTTTCAAACTTTAAATAGAATTTCTACTGCAATTGAAATTTATGGAAAAGTTAGCAAAATTTTATGATTTTCTTTTAGAAGTTATACATAGGTGGATTTTATCTAAAAAATAGTGTTTTCAGAAAATCCTTGAAAATGCCTTAAATCGTCAAAAATGCAATAAAATCAAGTTTTATAGCATTTTGAATATTATTAATTATTTACATATTTTTAAAAATCCCATTAAAAATCTATAAAAATCAATATTTTTATAGATATTTCATATTATTTTCAAAAATACATGAAACATTAAAAATCAAAAAATGTGCTAAAATCGTATTTTATTGCATATTTCGACGTTTTAGAGCGGTTTGAGTGCTTTTCTGGCAAAACTCATTTTTAGCTAAAATACGTAGATTTTCAAACTTTTAAATAGAATTTCTACTGCAATTGAAATTTATGGGAAAAGTTAGCAAATTTTATGATTTTTTTAGGAAGCTTACTCATAGGTGGATTTTATCTAAAAAATAGTTTTTCAGAAAATCCTTGAAAATGCCTTAAATCGTCAAAAATGCAATAAAATCAAGTTTTATAGCATTTTTGAATATTTATTAATTATTTACATATTTTTAAAAATCCATTAAAAATCTATAAAAATCAATATTTTTAGATATTTCATATTATTTTCGAAAATACATGAAACATTAAAAAGCTCAGAAAAATGTGCTAAAATGTATTTTATTGCATATTTCGACGTTTTAGAGCGGTTTGAGTGCTTTTCTGGCAAAACTCATTTTTAGCTAAAATACTAGATTTTCAAACTTTTAAATAGAATTTCTACTGCAATTGAAATTTATGGAAAAGTTAGCAAAATTTTATGATTTTCTTTTAGGAAGCTTACATAGGTGGATTTTATCTAAAAAATAGTTTTTCAGAAAATCTTGAAAATGCCTTAAATCGTCAAAAATGCAATAAAATCAAGTTTTATAGCATTTTGAATATTATTAATTATTTACATATTTTTAAAAATCCATTAAAAATCTATAAAATCAATATTTTTATAGATATTTCATATTATTTTCGAAATACATGAAAATAAAAGCTCAGAAAATGTTAAAATCGATTTATTCATATTTCGACGTTTTAGAGCGTTTAAGTCTTTTCTAAAACTCATTTTTAGTAAAATACTAGATTTTCACAATAATTTAGCATTGAAATTTATGAAAAGAGCAATTTGATTTTCTTTAGAAGTTACTATATATTTATCTAAAAATACAGAAAACTTGAAATGCTTAAGTCAAATAAATAAGTTATGTTTTAATATATAATTATTTACATATTTAAAACATTAAAATCTAAAATAATTTTTATAATTTCATATTATTTCAAAATACGAAACATAAAACTCAGAAAATGCTAAATCGATTTTTCATATTATTTAATTATGTTTTGCAAATCATTTAGCTAAAAATAGATTTTCAACTTAAAGAATTATGCAATTGAAATTTAGGGAAAGTAGAAAATTTTTTTTTAAATACCAGATTTTCAAAATAGTTTCAAAACTTGAAGTTAATCAAAGTAAATCAAGTTATATTTAATATTATATTTAAATAATCATAAAAATCTATAAAATAAATTTTAAATATTTCATATTATTTCAAAATACATGAAACATAAAATCAAAATTTAATGTATTTATGCATATTTGACGTTTAGAGCGGTTTGTGCTTGCAAACTCATTTTAGTAATACTAGATTTTCAACTTTAAATAGAATTTCGCAATTGAAATTTAGGAAGATTTTCAACTTAAATAAATTTCTACTGAATGAAATTTAGGAAAATACAAATTATGATTTTCTTGAAGCTTATAATTATAAAATAGTTTCAGAAAATCTAAAATCTTAAATGTCAAAAATGCAAAACAAGTTTTAGCATTTGAATATTTATTAATTATTTATATTTAAATCATTAAATCTATAAATAAATTTTTATAGAATATTTCAATATTTTAAAATAAAAAATAAATGCTAAATGTATTTTCATATTTCGACGTTTAAGCGGTTGAGGTTCTAACTCATTTAGCTAAAAACAGATTAACTTTAAATGTTTACGTTGAAATTTAGGAGTAATATTTCTTGAAATGTTTACAAACAACTTAAATTTAAATCTAAAATGCAATAAATCAAGTTTTATAGATTTAATATTATTATTATTTACATATTTTAAAAATCCATTAAAATCTTAAAATCAATATTTTATAAATATTTCATATTATTTTCAAAATACATGAAACATTAAAGAAAAATGTGCAAATGTATTTTATTGCATATTTCGAGTTTAGAGCGGTTTGAGTGCTTTCTGCAAAACTCATTTAGCTAAAATACTAGATTTTCAAACTTTTAAATAAATTTCACTGCAATTGAAATTTATGGAAAAGTAAAAATTTTATGATTTTCTTGAAGCTACTCATAGATTTTATCAAAAATATTTAGAAACTTAATGTTAAATCTCAAAATAATAAATAGTTTTATACATTTTGAATATTATTATTATTTACATATTTAAAATCCATTAAATCTATAAATCATATTTTTAAATTTCATATTATTTGAAAATACATGAAAATAAAAGCTCAAAAGGCAATATTTTTGCATATTTGACGTTTTACGGTTGTGCAACCATTTAGCAAAATCTGTTTTCAAACTTTAAAAGAATTTACTGCAATTGAAATTTATGGAAAAGTACAAAATTTATGATTTCTTTAGAAGCTATCATATATTTTATCTAAAATAGTTTCGAAAATTAAATCTTAATCGTCAAAATGAATAAATAATTTATAGCATTAATATTATATTATTTATATTTTAAAAATCCCATTAAATCTATAAATAATATTTTTTAGAATATTTCATATTATTTTCAAATACATGAAACATTAAAGTAAAGTGAAAATCATTTGCATATTACGTTTTAGAGCGGTTTGAGGTTTTCTAAACTCATTTTAGCTAAAATACTAGATTCAACTTTAAATAAATTCTACTGCAATTGAAATTTATGAAATACAAAATTTTATGATTTTCTTTAGTACTCAAGTATTTTATCTAAAATAGTTCAGAAAATCCTTAAATGCCTTAATCAAATGCAATAAATCAGTTATAGCATTTTAAATTATTATATTTAAATTTAAAATCATTAAAATCTAAAATAATTATAATTTATATTAAATACATGAAACATAAAAAAATTAAAATGTATTAGATATTTGACGGTTTGAGTGCTTTTCAACCATTTACTAAATACATTTTCAAATTTAATAATTTATGAATGAATTTATGAAAATGCAATTATGATTTTTTAGAGCTTACATATATTTTATAAAAATTTGAAAACTTAAATGCCTTAAATCGTCAAAAATGCAATAAATCAAGTTTTATAGCATTTTGAATATTATAATTATTTACATATTTTTAAAAATCCCATTAAAAATCTATAAAAATCAATATTTTATAGAATATTTCATATTATTTTCGAAAATACATGAAACATTAAAAGCTCAGAAAATGTGCTAAAATCGTATTTTATTGCATATTTCGACGTTTTAGAGCGGTTTGAGTGCTTTTCTGGCAAAACTCATTTTTAGCTAAAATACTAGATTTTCAAACTTTTAAATAGAATTTCTACTGCAATTGAAATTTATGGGAAAAGTAAGCAAAATTTTATGATATTTCTTTTAGGAAGCTTACTCATAGGTGGATTTTATCTAAAAATAGTTTTTCAGAAAATCCTTGAAAATGCCTTAAATCGTCAAAAATGCAATAAAATCAAGTTTTAAAGCATTTTTGAATATTTATTATTATTTACATATTTTTAAAAAATCAATTAAAATCTATAAAAATAATATTTTATAAATATTTCATATTATTTTTCAAAAATACATGAAACATTAAAAATATCATAAAAATGTGCTAAAATCGTATTTTATTGCATATTTCGACGTTTTAGAGGTTTAATTGCTTTTCTGGCAAAACTCATTTTTAGCTAAATACTAGATTTTCAAACTTTTAAATAGAATTTCTACTGCAATTGAAATTTATGGGAAAAGTAAGCAAAATTTTATGATTTTCTTTTAGGAAGCTTACTCATAGGTGGATTTTATCTAAAAAATATAGTTTTTCAGAAAATCCTTGAAAATGCCTTAAATCTTCAAAAAATGCAATAAAATCAAGTTTTATAGCATTTTTTAATATATATTTTTTATTTACATATTTTTAAAAAATCCATTAAAAATCTATAAAAATCAATATTTTTAAAGAGTATTTCATATTATTTTCGAAAAATACATGAAACATTAAAAAGCACAGAAAAATGTGCTAAAATCATATTTTATTGCATATTTCGACGTTTTAGAGCGGTTTGAGTGCTTTTCTGGCAAAACTCATTTTTAGCTAAAATACGTAGATTTTCAAACTTTTAAATAGAATTTCTACTGCAATTGAAATTTATGGGAAAAGTTAGCAAAATTTTATGATTTTCTTTTAGGAAGCTTACTCATAAGTGGATTTTATCTAAAAAAAATAGTTTTTCAAAAAATCCTTCAAAATGCCTTAAATCGTCAAAAAATGCAATAAAATCAAGTTTTATAGCATTTTTGAATATGTATTAATTATTTACATATTTTTAAAAAATCCTATTAAAAATCTATAAAAATCAATATTTTTATAGAGTATTTCATATTATTTTCGAAAAATACATGAAACATTAAAAAGCTCAGAAAAATGTGCTAAAATCGTATTTTATTGCATATTTCGACGTTTTAGAGCGGTTTGAGTGCTTTTCTAGCAAAACTCATTTTTTAAAACTTTTAAATAGAATTTCTACTGCAATTGAAATTTATGGAAAAGTTAGCAAAATTTTATGATTTCTTTAGGAAGCTTACTCATAGGTGGATTTTATCTAAAAAATAGTTTTTCAGAAAATCCTTGAAAATGCCTTTTAAAACGTCAAAAAAAGCAATAAAATCAAGTTATAGATTTTTGAATCTAATATTGACAATTTTAAAACCAAAAACCAAAAAACAATTTTAGCATTCAGATTTGAAAATTCAGAAACTAAAATCAAGACCAGGAAATGGCCTATGCCCACCAAATTAAGTTAACCCTAGGAAACCAATTAGCCCCAGACTTTCAATAAACTAATAGCCAACTAGTTAGGAAAGTTGATCTAGATTCCCCTTAGAACTACTATGGTAAACAAAAAAAGTTGAACCGAAAACCCTAAACCAAAAAAGCAAAACTAGACCAGAAAGTAGCCCCAAGACCACAAATTGAATAGCCAAAACCCACAGGAACCAGAAGAGTTGAGGCCCCATAGACCCCCAGACCAATGAATAGCCAAAACCCCCAGGGACCAGAAGAGTGAGGCCCCTAGACCCACCAAATTAAAGCAAACCCCCAGGAGGACCAGGAAGAGTTGAGGCCCATAGACCCCAGACCAAATTGAAAGCCAAAACCCAGAGACAGAAGGTTGAGCCCCCATAGACCCCAGACCAAAGCCAAACCCAGACCAGGAAGAGTTGAGGCCCATAGACCCAGACCAAATAGCCAAAACCCGGAGGACCAGAAGAGTTAGCCCAGACCCAGACCAATAAAGCCAACCCAGAGGACCAGGAGGAGCCAGACCCCGACCACAGCCAACCCAGAGACCAGGAAGAGGCCAGACCGACTAGCAAACCCAGGAGGAAGAGTTGAGGCCAGACCGACCAATAAACAACCCGAAGAAATGAGGCCCAGACCCGACCAAAGCCAACCCAGGACCAGGAAGAGTTGAGGCCCCATAGGACCCCCAGACCAAATTGAATAGCCAAAACCCCCCAGGAGGACCAGGAAGAGTTGAGGCCCCCATAGGACCCCAGACCAAATTCGAATAGCCAAAAACCCCCCCAGGAGGACCAGGAAGAGTTGAGGCCCCCATAGGGCCCCAGACCAAATCTGAAAGCCAAACCCTCCCAGGAGGACCAGGAAGAGTTGAGGCCCCATAGGACCCCCAGACCAAATTCGAAAGCCAAAAACCCCCAGGAGGACCAGGAAGAGCTTGAGGCCCCCATAGGACCCCAGACCAAATTCGAATAGCCAAAACCCCCAGGAGGACCAGGAAGAGTTGAGGCCCCCATAGGACCCCAGACCAAATTCGAATAGCAAAACCCCCCAGAGGACCAGGAAGAGTTGAGGCCCCATAGGACCCCCAGACCAAATTCGAAAGCCAAAACCCCCCCGGAGGACCAGGAAGAGTTGAGGCCCCCATAGGACCCCCAGACCAAATTCCGAATAGCCAAAACCCCCAGGAGGACCAGGAAGAGTTGAGGCCCCCATAGGACCCCCACCAAATTGAAAAGCCAAAACCCCCCAGGAGGACCAGGAAGAGTTGAGGCCCCATAGGACCCCCAGACCAAATTCGAATAGCCAAAACTAGGACCCCAGACCAAATGAAAGCCAAACCCCCAGAGGACCAGAAGAGTGAGGCCCATAGACCCCAGACCAAATTGAAGCCAAACCCCCAGAGACCAGGAAGAGGAGGCCCAGACCCAGACCAAGAAAGCCAAAACCCAGAGACCAGAAGTTGAGCCCATAGACCCGACCATAAGCCAAACAGACGAAGAGTGAGGCCAGACCCCCAAAGCAACCGGGACCGGAGTGAGCCCCAGACCCCCCCCAGGACGGAAGAGTGAGCCATAGACCGACCAAATAAGCCAACCAGAGGAAGAGTTGAGGCCTAGACCCGACCAAGCCAACCCAGAGGACCAGGAAGAGAGGCCATAAAGACCATAGCCAACCCAGAGGAAGGTGAGGCCCGACCCACCAAGAAACCCAGAGACAGAATGAGCCACCCAGCCATAAGCCAAACCCAGAGAAGAGAGTGAGCCCCAGACCCACAAAGCCAACCCAGAGGAGGGGCCAGACCCACCAAATCAAGCCAACCGACAGAAGAGTTGAGCCCAGACCCAGACCAAATTAAAGCCAACCCAGGAGGACCGGAAGAGTGAGCCTAGACCCCAACCCAGAGACAGAAGGTAGGCCCATAGACCAGACCAAATTGACAAAACCCGAGACAAAGAGTGAGGCCCATAGACCCACCAATTAAGCCAACCCAGAGGCCAGAGACCAGAAGTGAGGCCATGGACCGACCAATGCCAAACCCCAGAGACAGGAAGAGTTGAGGCCATGACCCAGACCAAAAGCAACCCCAGGACCAGGAAGAGAGCCATAGACCCACCAAATAGCCAAACCGGAAGGAGTTGAGGCCCCCCCAGGAGGACCAGGAAGAGTTGAGGCCCCCATAGACCCCCAGACCAAATTCGAATAGCCAAAAACCCCCCCAGGAGGACCAGGAAGAGTTGAGGCCCCCATAGGACCCCCCAGACCAAATTCGAATAGCCAAAAACCCCCCCAGGAGGACCAGGAAGAGTTGAGGCCCCTATAGACCCCCAGACCAAATTCGAAAGCCAAAACCCCCAGGAGGACCAGGAAGAGTTGAGGCCCCCATAGGACCCCCAGACCAAATTCGAATAGCCAAAAACCCCCCCAGGAGGACCAGGAAGAGTTGAGGCCCCCATAGGACCCCAGACCAAATTCGAATAGCCAAAACCCCAGGAGGACCAGGAAGAGTTGAGGCCCCCATAGGACCCCCAGACCAAATTCGAATAGCCAAAACCCCAGGAGGACCAGGAAGAGTTGAGGCCCCCATAGATAATTTCGGAGTGCAAGAAGTAAATTATAATGGGGGACCCCCTCTATATCTACAAAGAGGTTTGGTAATAAGCAGCAATATTTATTATAAGAAAAAGATATAACAGTTTGAGAGATTATGCATTAGTAGATAAAAGGTAGGTGGATAGACTTCTTGATATGCATATTTTTAGATGGCAACAGATTCTGTATATCAGATTATTTAGCGGCAGCTACAGTGGGAGTAAGAGGTAGATGGGATATAAGGAGTGTCATGAGTGGGTAAGAGGTGAAAGTTAATACATTAAAGAAGATACATTAAAATATCAGCAACTATTGGGAGAATGGCGAGTTAGAAAGTATAGGTAATGTGGAGGGGGTCAAAGAGGCAAGGGGTATATTTAAGAAGGCAATATTAGTGTGCAGCAAAAGTTTGTGTGTATAGGAGGGGTGGGAGTGAAGAGCGTGTGGTGGAATGAGGTAAAGAGGGTAATATGGGATAAAATGCTAGCATATGAGAGATTTTTAAAATGAAGAGGCGCTATACAGAGGGCATAATATGTGAAGAGTAGAAGGAGAGGTTAAAAGAGTGGTGATGAAGTGCAAAAGGAAAGCCAATGAGTGCGTGGGACAACATCAAAATTATGCTGAGACTAAGAAAAGGCTTTGGAGGGAGATTAATAAGTCAGGAAAGTCTTAGAACAAATGGATTTAGCAGTTAAAAATATAAGAGATGCTACATGGGAAGTTGGAGGTATAGGAGAGATGGCGGGAACATTTTGAGTTGTTAGCAATTATTTCAGGCACTGGGTAGGGAAGTAAAACATCTTGTAGGAGTAAGGAAGAGCCAGATGAGTGTGTTGGAGAGGTGCGTGAAGTGGTGGGTGGAATGAGGAAGGGTTGTTAAAGAAGCAGGGGAAGAGTAGATTGAGACAAAAATGTTAAAAGAATGTGAAAATATAAGATATACTTTCAGAGTGGTTGGTGTATTTGTTCAATACATGTATAAAAGAAGGGAACGTACCTGAGAATTGGCAGAGGACGTGCATAGTTCCCTTGAATAAAAAAAGGGGGAAAAGAGCAAATATAAGAATTATAGGGAAATGAGCTGTTGAATATAATGGGTAAAGTGTATGGTAAAATTATTTTTGAAAGAATAAAGGGTAAGACGGAAAATAGGGTTACACTTCCACAAGGAGGATTTCGAAAGGGTAGGGGATGTACAGACCAAGTGTTTACATTGGAAAATAAAGATAAGAAACTTTTTATTGTTTTATCGATTTAGAGAAAAAACATAAGACAGGGTGGATAGGCGAGCAATATGACAGATGTAGCAAGTGTATGTAACAGGTGGTAAGTTACTAAAAACAGCAGAATTTTTTTATGAGGATAGTGAAGCTCAGGTTAGTGTGTGCAGGATACAGGAATATTATTTTTCACTAAAAGAAGGAAGACCTTAGATAGGTATGAGTGACATCACTATGGTTGTTTAAACATATTTATAAACGTAAAATAAATGAATGCTAGGGATAAAATGATTACAAATTAGACCAAGTTAGCGCAGCCACAGTTGCTCTACGCTGATGACACTTCTTTTGGGAGATTTTGAAGAGAAGTTACAAAAGTTGGTGGAGGTGATCGAGAGTAACAAAAATCTAAGCGATGAATAATTAGGTATCAAACTGGAGAGTATGGAGGAAGTAAATGTGTTCACATATTTGGGAATATGAAAGTGGGTGGTGTACTGAAACATCTGTGAAGACGAACTTCATCCATGAAGGTAAAACATTCACCAGAGTATAGTGGTACCAACACTTGTATGGGTGTTACTGAGAAGAGGAGGCAGGAAACAGTGGAGAAGTCGTGTGAATATTCTGCAGAGAATTCTAAGAGTGGAGATTAGATGTGGGGCTACAATAAGAATAATTCTGGGTCGGAGGAGTTTTTCTTGAGGTGGTCCGGGCACAGAGGAGAGCAAAATAAGATGACTGGGAGGGTATAAAAATATGAGATGGAGGGAAGGAGTAGTAGTGATTGTCCCAGGAAGGGATGGAGGGGGTAAGAGAGGTTTCGAGTGCCAGGGGCTTGAACTTTCAATAGTTATATCGGACTGAGAATATGCAATTCGTTTTTTTTTTTGTGATCTGACGTGCTGTTGGAATGTGAGCAAGGTAATATTTATGAAGGAATTCAGGGAAACCGGTTAGCAAGACTCGAGTCCGGGAAGTGGAAGTACAGCGCTTGCACTCTTAGACAGGTGAGGATGCTGCGGTTTGTATGGTTATCTGGACTGTGATGTCAGCACGCTTCTGGCAAGACAGCGATTGAATGAATGACGACGGCAAATGCGTTTCGTCTTTTTTTTTTTTTTTGGCCGGGGGGGGGGGTCACCCAACCTTGGCGAGAAGACTGCTGGTGTGGTATACAGATATACTGTGAGGAAAAAAAATAAATTCGTTTAAAAGAATTTTAACTTCAGGGAAGCCCGCATAGATTCGCCGTCAATCCTGCCATCTATTGGGCCGATTCAAAGATGCAGATGTTTCCTGGTGTGGGGATGGTTGGTTTCCAATCCTGGTAGTATTACTCTTACCTGAGTTCTGTCTGAAGTTAAAGTCAGGACACTTCACCTCCCCTTCTCTCCCGATTAGGTATGGTAATCTACCAGGACACTGCTCTAAGGGTTTTTGTTTAATATGGTTACTAGTAATGACAAAGTAAAATTAATATCACCCTTGTCTTTCTTTTGTGTTATATGTAACTATTTGGAAACCCTTTTTTTTTTTTTCACAGCTCTGGCTGCTGGCGTTGTCGACCTACAGCAGACGTTGTCTTAAAATGATTATTAAGACACCTGTGCAACAGTTAGGTAACTTTATCGTTGAAACGTTTCGTCTACACAATAGGTCTCTTCAGTCATGCAAAACCGTCAAGATGAAAATTTAGACACATGCGCCATCCAGTGGCTTTTTCAATACAGATTCTAGGTCATAATTTGAAAACAGTAGAACTATATACAAAAGATGAAGTAGTCAGTCCCTTAACCTTGGAGTTGGTGTGCAGAGCACCGTAGTCGTGAAGATTCTGGAGCATATAAGCGCCAGCCTCCTTGCCTATGCTCCAGAATCTTCACAACTCCAAGGTTCAGGGACTGATTACCTCATCTTTTGTATATAGTTCTACTGTTTTCAAATTATGTCCTAGAAACTGCATTGATAAAGCCACTGGATGGCGAAACGTCTACAATAAAGATACCCAGATGTTGCACATGTGTCTAAATTTTAACGGGAATAGATATATTGAGTGGGGAGTCGCCGATACATCCTGTCTCCCGAGCCTTTCAAATTGTACGGACAGGAGTCCTTAACATCCAACAAAGATATGGAATCTTCACGAACATCTCTGTCGACCTTAGGAAATATACCCTAACTCTATTCTGTACTCCTTGCCACCAAATATTGCTTCAACCTTCACTCATAATTTTTATTACATTTAATTAAAATGCCCTGAAAAGTTTGAATATATTATTAGTCCTTAAACTCCTATTTTTTCATTATTTTTTTTCAATCAGTAATCACATTTCCCTGACATACACACAACACGCGCGTGCGTGTGCGTACGCGCGTGTGTATGTGTACGTAAGTACACTGGTGTATGGTTCAAAGCAAGTTAGGAGCATAAAATTGTACAAAAGTCTTCCAGCAGAGTGGAGGGTTAAAAAGTTTATGAGGTTAAAAACACGTTCTTCACAAAGAGTGAGATCAGGTTGGATCATTAAGAGGATTGGATCACTTGTGTTACTCACGCAAGCGTACCTTTCTTCGCGAGTACACAAGTACAAACGTACACTAATAATGCAGTGCGTGCATCATTACACAACATTACACCACACAAAGTTTAACGCGAGACCTCTCACCAGTAACCAGACACAGATTTGCATGAGAATAAGGAATAACAAAATCTCAAGTGTTATTCACAATGGATTACTTCAGCCAAGTGTATAAGCCGGGTCAGTATACAACACTATATCAAACAGATGACGTTCAATTTGCAACATAATGTCGCACTAAAAAAAAAAATCAATATTTGAATTTAGTGGTGTAACCTCATCATATCAGTTTGATGTCTTGCTCCACTAACCTTGAGAAAACAACCACATCTACTATTCCAGAAATCTTTAAGCCTTGTTTCTTTACACGGTGAAACTCAATAACTTTCAATAGCTTGCAAAATACAAGCCTCATAAATAATAAACAAAGTTTTATTATCTTGACCTTCGGGAGGAGGAAAACAATACCAGTGTACACGGGAAGCAACAAAGTGGTGAGTGGTGGCGCACCAGCACTACACCAGGCTGGGAAAACTGGAGAGGCGAGCACCGTGATTGCTACTAGCTGACACCAGGCACACTGACACTGGCTGACAGAAGACCCACACTCAGTGCCACCCTTCACGCCTCACACCACCAAGTACCCATTAATGGCCATATTGTGCCAACACCCATAAACATCTTACAACTTTCTTAACGTTAGTAATCATCCCCCTTCCCCCACACACACTAACACCCACCAACACATCGTACCAATGTACTTACATCGTGTTTGTAACTATTGTCGGTTTAGAAATTGATGCTGTTTGTCGATGTTGAGGTACGACCTAGAAACGGTATCTACTTGCTGATTATAATGATGCTTGTCTGTATGTCTCTCTCAACAACTGATTCAACACACCTGTCACACATGTGCAATGTGTGACTGTCATTAATACATGTACACCAAAGTGATGTGTATCTTTCAGTGTATGTATACAACGTTTAATCATTACTTTAGGATTTAAGATATTGTTGATGTTAATAACCCAAAAGCAGCTGATAAACCTGTTTCTTTTATTTTATTACAAAACACTGGAACTATTTTATTATTCAGTGTCACCTGTGACCAATATCGAGTTTTCCTATCCTCGTAACCTGACCTGGTACCATACCTTTACCTTTGAATACCTTTGAAGAGTTTCGAGAGTTTATCTACTCTCTGAGCCCGGCCATGGGCCAGGCTCGTCTGGTGCTTGCCTGGTCAACCAGGCTGTTGCTGCTGGAGGCCCGCTGCCCCACATATCCATCACAGCCTGGTTGATCTGGCACCCGATGAAGATACTTGTCCAGTTTCCTCTTGAAGGCTTCTACACTGGTTCCAGCCGTGTTTCGGATATCTTCTGGTAAGATGTTGAATAGTCTGGGACCCCGGATGTTAATACAGTGCTCCCGTATTGTCCCCACCGCACCCCTGCTCCTCACTGGGTTTATTTTACACTTTCTCCCATATCTCTCACTCCAGTATGTTGTTATGGCAGTGTGCAGATTTGGGACCAGGCCCTCAAGTACTTTCCAGGTATATATTATCATGTATCTCTCTCTCCTCCGCTCCAATGAGTACATGTTCAAGACTTGAAGGCGTTTCCAATAATTTAGATGTTTCAATGGCTCAATGTGAGCCGTCGTAGTGGTTCAATAACTGTGACAAACATAATTTTCCTGCTCTAAATCTACGTTAGTTTGCATTGTACTTTTCCTGATCATTGTAATTTAACGTCTCATCACCGAAAATGCCTCATCATCCAGTGCACTACACAAATAACCCGCACATAGGAGGAAGGAGCTTAAGACGACGTTTCGGTCCGACTTTGGCCATATAGTCTCTGTGACTTAATGGTCCATGTCGGACCGAAACGTCGTGGTAAGCTCTTCTCTCTCCCATGTGTAGGTTATTTGTGTATTGTTCCAGTCACGGTATTGTGCCTTTTTGTTCTTTATCCAATACACTGTTATGATGGTGTGCAAATTTGGGACTATGACTCGAGTATCTTCCATGTATATATTTCCAGGTGTCTCCTCTTCGCTCCAGAGAGTACATCTCTAATACCTTGAGGCTTTCCCAGTAGTTTAAATGCTTTACTGACTGAGTAGTGAATATATTACATTTGTAACCTTATCAAATTTACACTTTCATCCTATGAGTAGGCAGAATTTATTAAATTTGGAAACAAATATAGAACATTAATCTACATATGTCAAGAAATCTCTAATACAAATTTGCTTGCAAGATAAAAACCATGACAAATTTGTAACTTATACCTAAATGTACTCCAGTTAGCCCTCTTAGGATCTAGTTCCTAGGCCATTTGTGTATCCATGTACTCTTGCGCTAAATTCCTCAGGATGGATATGCTTCATCGTTGGCAAATAACAAATTATTAAAAAAGGAGCTTAGCCAAAAGAGAATTTAGCATTTGTGATCCGAGGATCACAAATGCTAAGGGGACAGAGAAAGTATTTTCATTTTTTAGCCACAGGAAGAAATTATTGGGTGGTGAACATAGAGGCAGGGCTTGAGGGTGACAGGAGAGAAGCAAAAGAGACCATTGCGTGGGGTCAGGGAACAAATACACAAACTGGGAACAAAAAAAAAAATAGCACCAATTTTTAAAATTAAGCAAACTGTCAAACTGTGCAGACGAAACCTAAGTAATATAAACATTGAAAACATGTTATAAATTACTTAAGGAAATAAGAAGAGCTCCATTAAAGGTGGTAAACAAAATTATCACTCCAGTATACTTATTCTGACAAAGAAAATGCATACATATAAGAAAATATAAAAATACAGTCTTACCGTTCTTGAGTTTGTTCTCCTCGGCAGCTTGACCATTGGGGAAGATGGTCTTCACGAATATTCCCATACTGCCCTTCGGTGAATCCCGCCCACCTACAATAGAAAACCCAAGAGACTTTCTGCCGCGTCCTTTCTCGAAGGCCACTGTCTGTACCGACATCGAGAGAGACTTGGGACGTCGCGGCAGTGTGGAACTAAGACCTCGAGGCTCCGACCTCGAGGGATTGGGAAGTTTGATGGATCCCGGCGGACAGGATAGTCTTTGGGCGACTGGCGGACATTTTCTGCTGGAGTGGGGAGACTTCCTGCAGGGGGTGGAGGGGGTTGAGGCTGTCTCTATCAACACCTGTTTCTGTGGCGTCGTTTCCAGCCTCGGGATCATGCTAGTGTGTTTACCATCCCACTCGTGAGAGTCCTCAGGTTCTACATGTATGAGTTTGGACTTGTATATATCACTGAGAAAAGCTTTATCACCGCAAAGTCTTACGTCACTAGCCGAGGAGTATCTAACATCATTTGAATTTCTTACATCGTGGGAGGAAGAATATCTTGGCTCACCGTTAACATAGCGAGACAGATTACCTTTTCTATTCACGTATATATCGTAGTAAGTAGCATGGGTGTGCCCTGACGAAGATATGGTGGCAGGAGACGACTGCAGAGTTGGGATGTTGGAAGGTAGAGATGCCGGGCTTTCCGAAATAGGCACTGAAACAGACACAGTGCCTGATACTGACACTGTAGCTCTCGAGGGGTCGTAGCCCGGCAGGTAAGACTCCAGCGGTGCCAAGGTGGTGTAGTCCGCATAATCATCGTAATCAGAGTAAGATCCCCTTCTGCGTGGGAGACTTCGTTCACTATAAGTATCCATATGTTCTCGCCTCACTCCAAGAGCTTCATCGGCGCTCAAAAGTTCGTTCCTGAAGGCTCTATCGGCGGCATAGAGCTCACCACAAGCTGCGCTCAGCCGCTGAGCAGCCTCAGCCTCCGCAGTTTTATCATCTGATGCGGGGTAGGTGGTGTTGTACTCGCGGTGGTGATGAACATCCACCTCCCTGGCAATGACGATGTCCACTTCCTTAGGTGTACTGCGCAGGATGTGGCGAGCCTCGTCCAACGTCACACCGCGCAGGCGCCGACCGTTTACATTAATGATCTCGTCACCAACACGGAAGCGACCGTCCCTGTAATAGAGAAAAGAGAATAGTTAGCAGCAGGTAATTAAAATTACCATTTTATATACAGACAAGTTTGTTTAATGAAATTGTCAGGGAGTCATTAAACATGAGCATGCAATGCACATCATTGCAAACGTAATTAAAAAAAGATTTATCTAAAATTTATTTTCTGGCACACATTAGCGGTTTTCGAGTTCCACTGTAATTTTAGTGACGAGAAAAAAAAGCTGAACCAAACCATTCCATTCATTTTCCTTACAATCTTCAAAAAGCCTAGCACATAAGGGATTACATTAACATCACCTCTTATTTAAGAGTGTTAAAAGTAATTCTGCAAAACAAAAGTAATTCTAGTATCTAAACAATCCAGGGCAACATGGGTTTCTTGCAGGTCGGTTCTGCCTCTCACCATTGCTGGACCACTAAGATATGGTTTTGGCTAAACTAAGACAAGCTAAATATCTAGGTATTCAACACATTTCACGAACGTCTTGGACAATCGGAGACGTAAACAGACTTCTTCAAATTTCTAACTAAACCCAGCAAAGTAAAAATCAGTGTCCTCAACAAAAATGAAGCTCGTTCCTGAGGTAAAGTAAACTAAAAAGTATTCCCAAGCAAGAACATAAATCATAGTGCTGCATCATGTTCCGTAGTCATACTGGAGTATGTGAGAGAGTAGCGGCCATCACATACACGGTGAACCCTCAACTCAATATAATCAGATTTCACATAAAACAACGCTATACACCTAAAGTTAAATTTTAGTTTTTTTTTTTGCTACAGAAAAATAAAAAAATATATAATTGTAATACAAAACTTAAGCATACTATAAAGCACAAATGAGACCTAGGAGTATTCATGTCAGAGATTAATTTATAAACACAATAGTTAATTAAACTCAAAGCAAAATTATAGGATGAAAAGCGAGATCTTCCTACACATGAGATAGTAAACCACGGATGACGCTCTTCAGAAACTTTTACATTAGACTACAACACTAGCCAGACTACTGGTCAGGAGACTGTGCAGAGAACATTTATTACCCACATCCATTCACTCGAACACATTAAGGAGAAAGACCCAAATTCATTCAAATTCCACTCGCCGAACTAGCGAAAAAAAAAAAATATTCGAGTCTGTCATATGATGATCCGATTGTTGACTAAAAACATCTTAAGATGACCCGTTTGTTGACATCTTAAAATCAACGAAGACATATATTCACACATGGAAATACTGCAGGGTCTGTTTATAAATATTAACAATGAAGTGTCCAATGAGAGCGGAAGCATTGTAGACCATGAAAAAATGACCCAATAAAAAATTAAGGAGTTAAATAAGTACACTATAGAATAATTACGTAAGCGCCTAAAGTCGCCCCAAAATCTTTGCAATACTCTCCTCTCAAATAAAGGGAATCTCTCCAGTAGACCACTATGTTGAAGGGGGACATTGTAAGTTCTTACAAACCTTTCCTTTACATCCTAGCTGAGGTACCCACGTGAAAACTTAGCACAGTGGTTGATAAGACAACCATGACACTTAGGCTCAGAACAGGTATTGGAAAGGTGCACCTTTTAGTAGTTCCGAGAGTTTGTATACTCCCAGAGCCCGGCCTTGAGCTAGGCTCGCCCCTAGCAACACTTCAAGGCAGAATCAATGACACTTGCATTAGTACCAATATAACATACAGATTTTGCAAAAATCTTCGGTGTAATAGCACACAAAATCTGTGCAAGATGAACAAAAGAAAATAGGCAAATGGATATTCAACATGCTAAGAAATCGAACCCCAAAAACAGCAGTCAACAAAGCAAAATCTAAATCTAAGGTCCCACAGGGAAAAAGCCCTATTGCCCAAGGCACAGTACACGCTCCAATTATATTTCTGACTTGTATATTTTACACAGACAAATCATAGCACGTTATTTTTTTTTGTGGACGACTCTAGAATTTCAACAAATCTTAGGATTAAATAAATCACCTCTTCCATATTAAATATTCACTTACCAGCCAAGAGGCATGACAACAATATAACGAAATCTTCAATTTAATAAACGTACAATACAATATGCGATAGCCTGGTTGCTTTCCTGTACAATACACGGGGGCCTAGCTGCTTTGCCATACAATACACGGAGGCCTAGCTGCTTTGCCATATAATACACAGGGGCCTAGCTGCTTTGCCATACATGGGAATATAAGGTTAGGGTGTGCTGGAGGGGGATGGGGTGTGTACAAGTGAGGGAAGGTACACTGGATGAACTTGTGAGGAAGGGTAGGGGAGGGTGCTGGGGACATGCTGGTGGTGAAGCCAGGTGCTGAGTGTGAAGGCCAGTGCTCGCGCCATCCTGGAGCCTCCCACCTCACCACTACTGTCTCTTGTTACTTCTCTCATTAATACTCTCTCAGCTACACTACCACCTCACCACTACTGTCTCTTGTTACTTCTCTCATTAATACTCTCAGCTACACTCCCACCTCACCACTACTGTCTCTTGTTACTTCTCTCATTAATACTCTCTCAGCTGCACTATCATGCTGTCAGCCTTCCACCCTCAGCTACGCACATCGTAATTCTGTTTCTCTAAGTTATCTTATATCTCCCACTATTTTCCTTAAATTTACTCTGAAGTGCTACCGAATATCGCCACTCCCGGCCAGGTCACTAACGAGGCCTGGTTTTTTTTCCTACATGTGAAATTACATTCGCTCAACTCGTTGGGGGCTAGAAAAATAGACAAATGCACTATAATTGACTACGTTTCGCCCACACGGTGGACTTTTATCAAGTCATAAACAGATCTGCTTGTGACTCGATAAAGCCCATTGTGTGGGCCAAACTTAGTCAATAAAAGATCGCATTACACTGCATTTGTGTCTATTTTTACATCGTTTTGGAATTTTATATAATTTCTCTCCCTTGTTGAGAGATACACAACGACCGATGAAGGGAAGGGTGGCTTCAACTCCTTGGCATAAGAGCCCTTCACCAACATCACGGCACATTCCCATAGAGGATGAACTCCTCTTTGATGATCCTATGAAGCAGTGTTGGAAGGTGCGGCTGGCAGCAGTCCCACGTGTACATTACAACCTTGCTGATGAAGGATACTGGTGGTGGCTGATGAGGGATACTGGTGGTGGTTGATGAGGGATACTGGTGGTGGTTGATGAGGGATACTGGTGGTGGCTGATGAGGGATACTGGTGGTGGTTGATGAGGGATACTGGTGGTGGCTGATGAGGGATACTGGTGGTGGCTGATGAGGGATACTGGTGGTGGTTGATGAGGGATACTGGTGGTGGCTGATGAGGGATACTGGTGGTGGTTGATGAGGGATACTGGTGGTGGCTGATGAGGGATACTGGTGGTGGCTGATGAGGGATACTGGTGGTGGTTGATGAGGGATACTGGTGGTGGCTGATGAGGGATACTGGTGGTGGCTGATGAGGGATACTGGTGGTGGTTGATGAGGGATACTGGTGGTGGCTGATGAGGGATACTGGTGGTGGTTGATGAGGGATACTGGTGGTGGCTGATGAGGGATACTGGTGGTGGCTGATGAGGGATACTGGTGGTGGCTGATGAGGGATACTGGTGGTGGCTGATGAGGGATACTGGTGGTGGCTGATGAGGGATACTGGTGGTGGCTGATGAGGGATACTGGTGGTGCTGATGAGGATACTGGTGGTGGCTGATGAGGGATACTGGTGGTGGCTGATGAGGGATACTGGTGGTGGCTGATGAGGGATACTGGTGGTGGCTGATGAGGGATACTGGTGGTGGCTGATGAGGGATACTGGTGGTGGCTGATGAGGGATACTGGTGGTGGCTGATGAGGGATACTGGTGGTGGCTGATGAGGGATACTGGTGGTGTTGCATTGTTTCTGAAAATGAAAAGTTGTCTTCTGACACGTGTCTTGTTATGGTGTCACCCGCTGGCTTCTGGCTGACCCCCAGCTAGACTATATAGTATCTCATTTACAGACCAGTTGATCACTACCTATTGGAGTCCTGAACTGATAAAATGGTCTACAAAAATGAATCTAACACAAAGTGCAAGTTGTTACATTAAAAAAAACAAGCTTTAATATAAACCCCTTCTGCATTACCAGGTGACACAATAACATGAAGCAACATAATGCAATGAAGGTAAGAATATAATAATGAAGGAACACTGCAGTAGGCCTATTGGCCCATGCTAGGAAAGTCCAACTCACCTACTCATATCCTACCTATATTGAAACCTACCCAAAGTTTTCGCCCCCCCCCCCCCCCAGTGACGCTTCTTGGGAGTTGTGTCACTCATCTACAACTCGACAGCCTAACTAGTACTTCCATATCCTTTCTAAATCTAAATTTCTCCCACTTGAATCCATTGCTTTAAGTCCTGCCTTGATTAGATATTTTCAACATATTATTTGTCCCTTTTTTTTTATTTCTGTTTTCCAGCTGTACACTTTAATATCTCCACTAATTTTACGTCTTTCCAGAGTGCAATTTCAGTGCCTTCAGCGTATCTTTGTGGGCAAGGTTTCTGATATATGGTATCAACTTCATCTTCAACTGTAAATTTTCCAGCGCATTTACGTTCATTCTGCAAAATGAGACCAGAACTCAGCAGCATAATAAGCGAAACGTTTCCTCAATAAAGATACCCAAGTGTTGCATATGTGTCTAATTTATAGCATAATCTAAATGATGCCTTACTAAGGATATATAAAGCTGGAGTATAAATTTAGGACTTCTATTTATACTTCTTGATATGAAGCCCTTTTATATTAGTATTATTGCTAACACTTATGCACTGTTGTCTTGCTTTTAAATTTCTACTAGAAGTGATTTTTTTTCCACATTCATTTTGATTAAGATCATTATTTAGCTTAAGTACCGTAGATATTTTCTTTTCCTAGGATTAGAACATTACGTTGTCCGTACTGAACAACACTGAACAAAATCCGTCACTTCTCCGACCACAGCATCAACCTATCCAGTAGATTCCTAGTGTCCTCATCATAAAGTATTCTACGGCACGTATAAACTACTGGAAACGCCTACAGTCCCTTCATCTGTATTCCTTGGAACGTAGGCGACAAAGGTACATCACAATTTACACAGAAAATCCTGGAGAGACTGATCCCCAATCTACACATCAGAATCACTCCATGCGAAAGCAAGAGACTTGGCAGACGGAGCACATCACCTCGAATATAAAGTAGGGATATGATGAGTACACTAAGAGACAAGCCGAGTGTCAAGGGTTCCCGATTCTTCACCAGCCTCCCTCCGTTCATAAGGGAAATTACCAACAAACGTCTGGCGGTCTTCAAGAGGAAACTGGACAAGTTCCTGACCAGGTGGGCTGTGATTAGTACATTGGCTTATTATTTATTCTTTATCTATATCATTTATGTAGCTTGTGAACAACACAGGTCCCAACGCTGACACATGTGGCACACCACTTGTAACTGGTCCCCATTCTGGGTTCTCTCCGTTAATGCAGACTCTGCTGCCTATCAGTCACCTCAACCCAAGAGATAATTTCTCCTCTCTCAAGGTGGAGAAATTTCTTCCCCTTCGAGGTGGATTTGAACTGAATCAGAAATTATTGTTTCCATCGACTCTCCCACAACTGAGGTTAGACTGATTGGTCTATAATTTCAAGTGGGTATCATATTTGCCACTTTTCACTTATCCGGTACAATACCAGTTTGTATTGATCTGTGCAGGAAATTAGAACTCTTGATAACAGTTCTTCGGGGCAGTGTGTCTGAGTACTGTCACTGGTAACTCTGAAATTTTATTTTTGCTCTGACCTATGTAATTAATGATCACCGGGATTTTGTTTGTATTATTTAGTGTAAAAACGGAGATAAAATAGCACACATTTCTTCGCCAATACGTCAATTTTAGTAAAGTGACTTGTTACATTAAGTAGGCTTATCTTTTCCCCTAATCTTACGCCTATAGGCTTGAAAGAAGCCCTTTTAGCTGTCCTTATACAATTTTTTACTTCTCTTAACTGAAAATACTGGTCAATAAAGTAACTTTTTTAAATTCACCTGTAAATGATTTTTATATCTGCCTCAGAGATGTTTTATTGCATTACTCATCCACTTCGGGTCAGCTATATTTGATCAAATTTCTCTACTAGAAATATATGCAGCTTGGGCGGCTTGCAAAACACTTTGAAAGAAGCCACAGACACATCCATCATGATGTAGATAAATGCTTCAGAGAACGGATATCACATTGGATTTGTCCAATGCGATATCGCCTACGACTATTTCACCTCAGTCTACAAGTCACTTATAGGCGCATGTGCTGCATTCTTTTCCAGACTGATGGATTGATTACATCGACTCTAGGCTGGGGGACTGATCACCTCAAGCTGCTTCTGATCTTCACCATTCTTCTTTGATGAAGCCACTACGTGGTGAAACGTTTCCTCAATAACGATACCCAAGCGTTGCACATGTGCCTAATTTATCCCATCGTGTATCCAGCTTTCATCATCATAATTCTTAGTCAGGTTACTCAAGGCTACACTACTCAGATAATAATCCCTCGGCCCCATATAAACTGCAGCTTGGAAATTAGGGACCTAGATTTTATCGTCATTAAGATAATTCCATGAAATACTGAAAGTGATTTGTGGTCACTTTCTAGAAGCTCTTCGTTAACTTCAGCATCATTTACCAGAGATTCTTTCTTTGCCAGAAGCACGTCAATGTACAACATATATATATTTTTTTTTCAGTTGTGCTGCACCAACACATCTCTCTCATGTTGTCAGTACAGTATTAACACAAGTCAGTCTCTTAAGAACCGGTTGGAGAAGCCCTTTAACTAGATACAACTCAGACGCCACCTCAATAGTGTAGCAGATTCTTGCTGTGGTTGCTTTTGCTCTCACTGCAGCAATTACTTCTGAGACCAATTGTTGTAGTGGAATGACCGAGCTGACCATGGATGGAGAGAGAGCACAGTACTTGGTGGTGGTGGTGGTGGTGGTAGTAAAATAGTAACACAGTAGTAATAGCAATAGCAGCGGCAGTAGTGACATTCACGGAGCACTTGGAGCAAGCAGGTCCCTCAACGCTCATAGCCTTAGAAACATATATGTACAGCACACAATAAAACAAGGAGCAATAGTAGTAATAATAGCAATAGTAGTAATAATAGCAAGAGTAGTAATAATAGCAAGAGTAGTAATAGCAATAGTAGTAATAATAGCAAGAGTAATAATAGCAGTAACAGCAACATTAACAGTAATAATAGCAATAGTAGTAATAATAGCAAGAGTAGTAATAATAGCAAGAGTAGTAATAATAGCAAGTGTAGTAATAATAGCAAGTGTAGTAATAATAGCAGTAACAGCAACATTAACAGTAATAATAGCAATAGTAATAGCAACAGCAGTAGTAATAACAGTAGTAATAATAGTAGCAGTAATAACAACTGTAGTACTAGCAACAGAAGTAATAAACAGTAGTAATAATAGTAGCAGTAATAGCAACTGTAGTAATAATAGTAATAGCGACACTAGTAATAGAAAAAGTAATAATAAATAGTAGTAGTAATAGCAACATAAGTAATAAACAGTAGTAGTAATATCAACAGAAGTAATAAACAGTAGCATTAATACCAACATTAGTAATAAACAGTTGCATTAATACCAACATTAGTAATAAACAGTAGCATTAATACCAACATTAGTAATAAACAGTAGCATTATTACCAACAGTAGTAGTAATAAATAGTAATAAAATTAGTAATAGCAACAATAGTAGCAATAACAGTAGTAGTAATAGCAACAATAATAGTAATAACAGTAATAGCAACAAACAGTAGTAATAACAGCAATACGAACAACAGTGGTAATAGCAATAGTAGAAATAACAGCAATAGCAATAGTAGAGGTAATAGCAGCAGCAGTAGTAACAATAGTAGTAGTGATAGCAATAGCAGTAGTAAAAACAGTAGGATATTATAGTAGGTTGGGAAGCTAGGGTGTATGGTAGGCTAAGCTAAGATGTATATTCTGAGGAGCATATGGAAGAATGAAGAGCATATGGTAGGATGAGGATATGGTAGGCTGAGGAAGATATGGTAGGCTGAGGAGCGTATGGTAGGATGAGGAGGATATGGTAGGATGAGGAGGATATGGTTGGATGAGGAGGATATGGTAGGATGAGAAGAGAGCATATTTTACCTGTCTGTTAGGCCGTTTTTCTCAATGTGAGCGATGACGTAACCGGTGGTGGCGCCGCGGGAGTTCCTGCGAGCGGTGATGTAGATACCCAGCTCCCCCGTGTGGTCCTTCACCAGTCTCATGAGGCGGAAAGTGCGCGGCGTGGGCGAGTGCGAGAGCGACACCGGTAACGACAGCGGCGCTGACGAGTACGACTCCACCGGCCTGGAGAGCGCTGCACTTCGCAAGTGTCCCCGCAGGGGAGTGTTGCCCTCCCACCACGGGCACCCAGCCTCCCCGTCCTCCCTGAACACGCTGAGGGCACCTCGCAGTGGACTCAGTGGTGATGTACGCCGCTCCAGCTGGGATGCCAAAAATCTCTGGCGGCGAATGATCAAGTCCTGAGGGTCCGAAAGTCGTCTAGGACCCCGGTGGGGACGAACTGGTACCAGTTTCTCCTCGTCTGTCAGATTATATACGGGTGGTCTGGTCTGTGATGCAGCCTGGTGGCGGGTGTAACGAGAGGGTCTGCAGTAGTCGTCGTTGCACCTGGGTGTGGTCATGCCAGGGTCGTTCTGGTTGCTGGGTTTGCTCCGTAACTCAGCGTTCGGTATGTCGTCTAGTTTAGCGAACCCATCCAACTTGGAATAGTCGGGTTTGGAGTAATTATCGAGATTAGGATAATTACCAGGCTTACTGTAATTATGGAGATTAGGATAATTATCAGGTTTGGTGTAGTTGTCAACATTAGGATAGTTATTAGGTTTAACATATTTTTCTAGTCTGGCATAATTGTCTAGTTTAGAGTAATGGTCAAAGGCTGGATGGTCGGCGCCCGTGAGGGAGCCAGAGTCTGAGTTGGTCTCCGAATGGCTCTCCGTGCTGACACCAGAGTCTGCATCACTCTCAGTCTTCTTCACCTTAGTTTTGGGAGACTCGTGGCGACCACCGCCACCGTCACTCTCGTAACCACTCTCGTTGCTACTGAGGTACACGGGCGCAGACCTCTGCTCACTGCGACTCCGGTATCTGTGGGGTCTCTGAGGCGGACACGGCGGGTTTTTCATTTCCTTTTGAATGGGAGAAAAAATTATGTCTTGCTCCGTGATAGCTGTTGCTGAATATGAGCGAGTTCGAGGCTGGAGAGGTGTGGGGATCGGGTGGAGTCTTAGCTTGAAGCCACTGATCCCTCGATGGGCAGGGTTGACTGCACAGTTCTCTTCCGATACTGCTCGCAATTTCTGCCGTATTAGTTCTCTCGTATCTTCATCACACACAGAATCCCGCAGCGTCGTCATCCGTCTGCTGGCGGGACGAGTCGGGGTGTCTGTAGGGGCCTGGATGAGGGGCTCCTGAAGCTGCTTCTGTGGGGTTGCCGGGGGCCGGGAGCGGAGGAAGGCATGAGGGAAGGATGCCCTGGTGCCCCCCAAGGACGAGATATTCTCACAGCTGACCGTCTTGGTGGGTACGTAGACAGCGGTGGTCTGGGAGGGGCTGGTGCGAGTGAGGTCCAGACCAGCTGCGGGGTCTTCGGCTGCCACGTAAGTGCCCAGCTGTGAGGCTGAGCACGAGCGATACAGGAGGCGACCTTCTGCACTGCGACTCTCCGGTGAAGGTGTCCCTGGCACCGACCTTCTTCCCCATGACAGTCCTGGTAGCGGCGACGACGGTGACGTACTGGTCGTACTAGTTGACCTTTAAAAGAGAAAAAAAAAACAGTATTGTTTACTGTCAACTCAATGCGGCTTTTAAAGAACCTGTAACTCTTGCTTGAAATTCATTTAACAAAACTTTATTAACAGATTATTTTAGCCTTAAAGTAATACCTACTCATTATTATAATTATAAATTATATATATATATATATATATATATATATATATATATATATATATATATATATTACCTTATTCAGGGCTTCAAATATACGAGGATTTATATGATATTTTGCATTTCATAAAGTGGTAACCGGTGAGGGTCATTCAGCTTTCAAAGAATGGGAGGCTCTATTTTCTGTTTACTATCACAGCCCGGTTACAAGCCGGTTGAGCTGTTTTTAGCCTTATATGTTTTTAAATGACGTATGCTAGGCTACTGGTACTGACTAAGGAGGAGTTTGGAGACTCACCTGGTAGAGTTGGACCTGGAGAACCTGCCAGAGCTGACCTTTTCTTTGCTAGGTGTACGAGTGAGCTGCTCAAGTTTCTTTCCGACACGTCTACCCCATGTTGCTAGACCTGACAAACGTACAGTGAAAACAATGATATATAAACCAGACAACATAGTAAAACTGAGATTCGTTGCAACACCTCAGTAATTATTAGCACTGCCAAAATGACAATTACAACAAGAAAAAATACCATATAAATTGCTTGTGGCATTAGCTAAATATTTTGGTAAAACACTGTCACTCCAGTTTATACATACAATATAAAATATTTTGTCATACATTTGCAATAATTTCAACAGCCACACTACTAGGCTTCCTTAAGAATTTACGACATGAAAACGACCTAACAGAAAACTTTATGGTCAATAAAGATTATTGCTGGTTGTCTGCGTTGTCTAGCTATTCAATATCTCCTTTGACTAAAGTTAGGATAATAAATATGCCATACTGAGAAAATAAAATGACGTAGAACATAGACTGATTGCCACATTACCTGCATTACCAAGTTCAATAAAAATGAATGGAGTTTTGGATCATAGGAGCAAGACAGTTATTCGATGCTCAGGACAATATATTTACACCAACATACATGCTATTACACATTAAAAGACTATAGAGTCCAAATTATCCACAAACTCAGGTTAACCACTGCTGTATCTATTAATCATAATGGCAACCGATCTAAGGTTTGAAAACACTTCGGACATTATAGAAGTACTGACAATTTTATAGGTGGGTGTGGGCACATGACCCTGGGTAAGGCATGTCAGGTACTTGTCTGGTCAATCAGGCTGTTGCTGATGGCGGGCCAATGGTCCGCATATCCATAACAGCCTGGTTGACCCGGCACTTGTCTGAGGAAATTGTCCAGTTTCCTCTTGAATACTTCTATAATTGTTTCGGCAGTGTTTCTAATCTCTGGGACGAAGGACGTTGATACAATAAAGACAAAAAGACAACACCGTGACTGGAACAATACACAAATAACCTACACAGAGGAGAGAGAAACGTACAACGACGTTTCGGTCACACTAACACACAAGAGGGATGAAAGATTGAGACACTTATGTAACATATGGGAATCTTTATTGAGGAAACGTTTCGCCACAGAGTGGCTTCATCAGTATAATACAAAGCAGAAAGGTGTAAAGAGAAGAGTTTGAAGTAATCAGTCCCTCAGCCTGGAATCGATGTGTTCAATCCATTAATTTTGTAGAAAGTACAGCATATGGCCGGAGAAGTGACTTATATACTATAGTCAGGGGAGTGGAAGCAGGAGGAGGCGGGATCACAGTGGAACTATTCACTAGTATAAGTAGGTCTTCGTCCAAAGATTGGACAAGTATTGAAAAATTCTGCTTTGTATTGGACTGATGAAGCCACTGTGTGGCGAAAAGTTTCCTCAATAAAGATTCCCATATGTTGCATAAGTGTCTCAATCTTCTTCAACTTGTGGGTTTTGAAAACCATTTATCATATCTGTCAGACACTGCAACATCATGGAATCTTGATACAAGGAATTCTTCAATTCTTGTCCAATCTTTCGACGAAGACCTACTTACACTAGTGGATGGTTCCACTGTGATCCCACCTCCTCCTGCTTCCACTCACCTGACTACAATATATAAGCCACTTCTCCGGCCATATACATATTTTAAGAAAAAGAGGATAAATAAGCATACAAGATATGCAGGGCGTAATGACAGTAGTTTGTTGGACTACGTATTGGCAGATAAAAGACTGTTGGGTAGACTTCAAGATGTTCATGTTTATAGAGGGGCCACAGATATATCAGATCACTTTTTAGTTGTAGCTACATTGAGAGTAAAAGGTAGATGGGATACAAGGAAAATGGAAGCAGCAGGTAAGAGAGACGTGAAGGTTTATAAGCTAAAGGAGGAGGCAGTTAGGGTAAGATATAAACAACTATTGGAGAATTGGAGGGGTTGAAGATGTATGGGGTAGGTTTAAGAATGTAGTGTTAAGAGTTTTCAGCAGAAGTTTGTGGTTACAGGAAAGTGGGTGCGGGAGGGAAGAAGAGCGATTGGTGGAATGATGATGTAAAGAGAGAAAAGGTTAGCATATGAGAGGTTTTTACAAATTAGAAGTGATGCAAGGAGGGAGGAGTATATGGAAATGAAAAGAGAGGTTAAGAGAGTGGTGAAGCAATGTAAAAAGATAGCAAATGAGAGATGTAATCAATAAATTTTGTTGAAAACAAGAAGTTTTGGAGTGAGATTAATAAGCTGAGGAAGCCTAAGGAACAAATGGATTTCATTGTTAAGAATAGGAGAGGAGAGTTATTAAATAGAGAGTTAGAGGTATCAAGAAGATGGAGGGAATATTTTGAGGAATTGTTAAATGTTGATGAAGATAGGGAAGCTGTGATTTCGTGTATAGGGCAAGGAGGAATAACATCCTGTAGGAGTGAGTGAGGAAGAGCCAGTTTTGAGTGTGGGACAAGTTCGTGAGGCAGTGGTAGAATGAAGTAGGGTAAAGAGGTTTTTGTGGCATTTATGGATTTGGAAAAGGCGTATGACAGGGTGAATTGGGGGCCAATGTGGTAGATGTTGCAAATGTATGGAATAGAAGGTAGGTTATTGAAAGCAGTAGAAAGTTTTTACGAGGATAGTGAGGCTCAGGGTAGAGTATGTAGGAGAGAGAGGGAGATTATTTCCCAGTAAAAGTAGGCCTTAGACAGGGATGTGTGATGTCACCATGGTTGTTCAATACATTTATAGATGGGGTTGTAAGAGAAGTGAATGCTCGGGTGTTGGCAAGAAGTTTGGGGTTAAAAGATATAAAGAATCTAACACAAAGTGGGAGTTGTCACAGTAAGGTGATGAGGATAACAAAAAAATTAGGTAACTAAAAATTGGATATCAGGATAGAGGGCTAGAGTATGCAGGTGAATGTATTCAGATATTTAGGAGTGGACGTGTCGGCTGATGGGGCTATGAAAGATGAGGTGAATCATAGAACTGATTAAGGGAAAAAGGCGAATGGTGCACTGAGGAGTCTGTGGAGACAAAGAACTTTGACCATGGAAACAAAGAGGGGAATGTATGAGAGTATACTTATACCAACCCTCTTATATGGGTGTGAAGCATGGGTGGTGAATGTTGCAACAAGGAGAAGGCTGGAGGCAGTGGAGAAGTCATGTCTGAGGGCAATGTGTGGTGTGAATATAATGCAGAGAATTCGTAGTTTGGAAATTAGGAGGAAATGCAGGATTACCAAAATTATTATTCAGAGGGCTGAGGAGGGGTTGTTGAGGTGGTTTGGACATGTGGAGAGAATGGAACAAAACAGAATGACAGTGTATAAATCTATAGTGGAGGGAAGGCGGGGTAGAGATCGGCCTAGGAAAGGATGGAGGGAGGGGGTAAAGGAGGTTTTGTGTGCAAGGGGCTTTAACTTTCAGCAAGCATGCGTGAGTGTTAGGAACGAATGGAGAAAAATGGGTTTTAGGACTTTACGTGCTGTTGGAGTGTGAGCAGGGTAAAATTTATAAAGGGATTCAGGGAAACCGGCAGGCCGGACTTGAGTCCTGGAGATGGGAAGTACTGTGTCTGCACTCTGAAGGAGGGGTGTTAATGTTACAGTTTTATAACTGGAGTGTAAGAGCGCCTCCGGCAAGACAGTGATGGAGTGAAGTTTTTCTTTTTCAGGCCACCCTGCCTTGGTGGGAAATGGCCAATGTGTTTAATCTTTTGTACCATATTATGTAATAAAATATACCTATTGGTAAAAAAAGAAAGAATGAAAAGATGGGGTGGTAGGGGAAGTGGAATATTAAAATGGCTTCAGGAAGAAATCCAAATATTCTTCCTTGAAGCCCATATATATATATATATATATATATATATATATATATATAATATGTTCTGGCGAGTACATTTTTAGGAGCTTGAGGAATTCCCAATAAACACTTTATTAGCTCTATGTGGGCTGTAAATGATCCTTGAATCTGTTCCAGCTGTGGTATCTCTTCTGCCCTGAATGAAGCCGTCAACACTGAGCAGTAGTCTAAGTGAGAGAGCATAAGCAATTTGAAAGGGGTCACCAATGGCACTATTTCCCTTGCTTGTTAAGTCCTTATTATCCATCCCACCATTTCCCTGACGATCATGACATTTGCCTTATTGTGTTCCTTGAAAGAAAGGTCAGATGATATGATTAGACCCAGATTCTTCAAATGTCCTTTTCGTTTTATTTGGTTTTCTGCTTGCATTCTGAATACAGTGTCCCTTTTGAGTTACTTCCTTTTTTTTGATATCCAAGCAGTTGAAATTTGTTGCCATTGAACATCATGTTATTTTCCATTGCTGACTGAAAGACTTCGCTTACACCTTGTCTAACTTTTTTGCATTATCCCAGATAATTTTCACAAATGTTACTACCTGCTACTTGGAGTCTACCAGGAAGGTATTCCAGGGATCAACTGTAGACAGCCTGTATAGTCTGCAAGGCAGCCTATGCTGTCTGCTAGTTTCAATTACGGCTGCACTACGGTGCTGCCATCTCTAGGCCTGTCCAGGTCAGTGGGACGCTATGCCCACTCGGCCTCATTCTTGCGTCCTCCATCCTAGGAACAACACCCTAGCCTGCAGCGGTCTGGCTCCTGGTCCCCTCACGCTCTCTTGCCCACTGTGAACCCATTTGATAATTCAAATAAACCCGATACTAGTCAACCGGCCGTGTTCCTTCGCCCTTCTATGCTACCTAGAAAGTAATCGCAGCCTCTAGACATATTAAAACACAACGCCCCCGCGGCCCGGTCCACGACCAGGCCTCCCAGTGGATCAGGTCCTGATCAACCAGGCTGTTACTGCTGGCCACATGTAGTCCAACGTACACACAGCCTGGCTGATCCGGCACCAACTAAGTATCTGTCTAGCTCCCTCTTGAATACAGCCAGCCAGGGGCCTATTGGTAATTCTTTGAAAGGGTTCTAAGAAGCAAGATTGCCATCCATCTAGTTACCCATTAGTTAAACAACCCAGGGCAACATAGGTTTAGAGCAAGCCGCTCCTGTCTGTTCCAACTACTGGAACACTATGACAAGGTCCTGGATGCTCTAGAAGACAAACAAAACACAGATGTAGTTCACACAGACGTTGCAAAAGCCTTTGACAAATGTGACCATGGTGCAATAGTGCACAAAATGCGTGATAGAGGAATAACAGGAAAAGTTGGTAGATGGATCTATAATTTCCTAACAAATAGAACACAAAGAGTAGTAGTAAACAGTATAAGCCACAGCACCGTGTCTTCATTTGCAGAGAACACCCGAATTTGCATGACAGTGTCCACCATTGAAGACACCACAAGACTCCAGGCGGACATCAACCAAATCTTTAAATGGGCTGCAGAAAACAATATGAAGTTCAATGATGAGAAATTTCAATTACTCCAATATGGAAAACGTGAGGAAATTAAAACTATATCGGAGTATAAAACAAATTCCAACCACACAATAGAGCGAGAAACTAATGTAAAAGACATGGGAGTGATCATGACAGAGGATCTCACCTTCGAAGACCATAACATTGTATCAATCGCATCTGCTTGAAAAATGACAGGATGGATAATGAGAACCTTCAAAACTAGGGATGCCAAGCCCATGATGACACTCTTCAGGTTGCTTGTTCTATTTAGGCTGGAATATTGCTGCACACTAACAGCACCTTTCAAGGCAGGTGAAATTGCTGACCTAGTAAATGTACAGAGAACCTTCACGGCACACAACTGTGATAAAACACCTGAATTACTGGAAACGCTTTAAGTTTCTCAACCTGTACTCCCTAGAATGCAAGCGGGAGAGATACATGATTATATACACTTGGAAAATCCCAAAGGCATTAGTACCAAACTTGCACACGAAAATCACTCCCTGTGAAAGCAAAAGACTCGGCAGATGATGCAACATCTCCCCAATGAAAAGCAGGGGTGCCACTATAAGAGATAAGAGACAACACAATAAGTGTCAGGGGACCCAAGACTGTTCAACTGCCTCCCAGCATAACCAATAGACCCCTGGCTGTCTTCAAGAATTTGCTGGACAGGCACCTAAAGTCAGTACCTGACCAGCCGGGCTGTGGTTCGAACGTCGGGTTGCGTGCAACCAACAGTAGCAGCCTGGTTGATCAGGCCCTGATCCACCATGAGGTCTGGTCACAGACCGGCCGTGGGGCGTTGACCCCCGAAACCCTCTCCAGGTATATTCCAGGTATGCATGGTGGGAGGCTGTTGAACAGTCTTGGGCCCCGGACACTAATGGTGTTTTCTATTAGTATACCAATGGCGCCCCTACTTTTTAATGGGGGTATTTTGCACCACCTGCCCAGTCTTTTACTTTCGTAGGGAGTGATTTCTGTATGCAGACTCGGGACCATTCCTTCTAGGAATTTCCAAGTGTAGATTATGATATATCTCTCTCTCTCTCCTGCATTCCAGCGAGTACAAGTCAAGTGCTTTCAAGCATTCCCAGTAGATGAGGTGTTTGATGGGACTTATATGTGCAATAAAGGTTCTCTGTACACTCCCTAGATCTGCAAGTTCACCTGCTTTGAACGGATATGTTAATGAGAACAATTGATTTGAAAAAGATCATCATTGGCTTGGCATCTCTTGTTTTGAAAGTTCTCATTATCCATCCTATCATTTTCTTTGCAGGTGTGATCGTGGCACTATTGTGATTCCTGAAAATGAGATCCTCAGACATTACAACTCCCAGCTCCCTCACATTATTTTTCAGCTCTATTGTATAATCAGAGTTTGTAGTATACTCAGTTCTAGTTATTATCTCCTCCAGTTTTCCATAACGGAGTAGTTGGAATTTGTCTTCATTGAACATCATATTGTTTTCGTTTCTCATTGGAAAACTTAGTTTATATCTTCTTGGAGGTTAACCTTGTCTTCAATAGATGACAGTCTCAAGCAGATCCTAGTATCGTCTGCAGAGGATGATACGGTGCTGTGGATTACATCTCTGTCTATGTCTGATATGAGGATGAGGAACAGGATGGGGCGAGTACTGTGGCTTTTGGAACAGAGCTCTTCACTATGGCAGCTTCCGATTTAACTCTGTTGACCACTACTCTTTGCGTTCGATTGGTTAGAAAGTTGAAGATCCATCTCACCACTTTGCCAGTTATTCCTTTAGCACGTATTTTGTGCGCTATTACGCCATGATCACACTTGTCAAAGGCTTTTGCAAAGTCTGTGTATGTTACATCTGCATTCTGTTTTTCTTCCAGTGCATCCAAGACCATATCATAGTGATCCAGTAGTTGCGAGAGGCAGGAGCGACCTGCCTTGAACCCATGTTGCCCTGGATTGTGCAGTTTTTGGGAATCCAAGTGGTTTGCAATCGTGCTTCTTAGCACTCTTTCAAAGATTTTTATGATGTGGGACGCTAGAGCTATTGGTCTATAGTTCTTAGCTAATGCTTTGCTGCCACCTTTTATGGAGTGGGGCTATATCCGTTGTTTTTAGTAAATGGAATTTCACCCATGTCTAAGCTCCTTCTCCATAGTATACTTTGGGCACTCGAAAGGGGTTTCTTGCAGTTCTTAATGAACACAGAGTTCCACGAGTCTGGGCCTCTGGCTGAGTGCATGGGCATGTTGTCAATGGCTATCGGAGTTAGGGTAATGTCGGAAATCTGGCATACATTGATGGAGTTTTGAGGCTCATTCATGAAAAAATTATTTGGATTGTCGATCTTTAGACTGATTAGTGGCTAGGTATAATAATTGTACTTGTGTACCTAAATAAACTTACTTCATCAATGCCCATTACGAGGGGTAAGAAAGAGAAGAGGTGCCAGAATCATGCATGGGGAACTAAGCTTTTTTTATTATTAATGCTGGACTCTGCTCTGTTCACTACCATACTGTGTTCTATCTGTCAGGAAATTGAATATTCATTACCTACTTTCCCAGATATATCTATCGCCCTTATTTTGTTTGCAATCGCCCTATGGTCGCATTTGTCAGAAGTCTTTGTAAAATCCATGTACACCACATCTGCATTTTGGTTTTCTTCCCACGCCTCTGCAAATCGTAAATCTGTCATAGTGGTTTAATGGCTGTGACAAGCATGGCCTTCCCGCTCCAAATTCATGCTGGTGTGTGTTGTGCTATTCCATAGAATTTGTAATTTGGCGTCTCATCACTCATTCGAAGACGTTTATGATGCTAGATGTTAGGGCTACTGGTCTGTAATTTTTGGCTAGTGCTCTACTGCCTCCTCTATGCAAAGGAACCATGTCTGCACTCTTTAAGGCATTTGGGATTTTACTACATCTAAACTCTTTTTTTTTTTCCAAAGGACACAGAGTGCTGGTGCTTGTGGTATTTTGCATTTCTTCATAAATAATCTCAAGAAGTCAGTCCAGGTGCTGCATGAGTGGGTATATTTTCTATTTTCCAAATTCTTCAAAGATAATGAAAAATTTTATGCATTCTCTACGGTTTTCGTTTAGTGCAGTGGATGGTAAAGGTGCGGCGAGAGAGGATGGCAAAGGTGCGGCGAGAGAGGATGGCAAAGGTGCGGCGAGAGAGGATGGCAAGTGTGGCAGGAAGCTTCAAGGACATTCCAAGAAACATTTAAACATCTCAACACAAAAAAAAAAAAGATTCTTTGTGTTGATGAGATGAGAGTTTGTTTGTTTCTCATTTATATTTTGAGAATGAATAATTTTTGTATGTAGCTGAATTGTTTTATACTTTCTGGATGTCCCATGATCATATTATAAAGCATTGTGTTCTATGTTACGAATCAAGCACTGCTAGGATTTTATTTTAATGTATTTCTTATCAATAAAAAATTCAATGTGATGCAAGTAAATTTTTATTCCGAAAGTGCGGCACGCCCAGAGAAAAAGTTTGGGAACCACTTGTTAAGTGGGTTGCTGAACATTGATTTCATATATATTTTTTTAATTTCACTTATTTCGTTTTCATCATCAGTGTACGAACTTCCTATGATTAACGATCAAATGTTACAGATAGTTCTTAACTTGGATTTTACATGTTAATATATGGAGTTTCTTACCATATCCTGGACAGCTTTTTGTTCCCTCTGTGCTTCTTGTGTCTGGTATTAAAGCTTGTCGAATCCATGCCACGAAGAGTTCAGACTGTTCTGGGGGCAAAGAGGGACCACTACCCTGTGTGGCGTGCATTGAGTATACTACATTTTATTCTACGTGTATCACACGCCCATTGTGGCATGCCCTCTCGACCAGTCAACTAGCAAGAGCACAGCAGTTCTGGGGCCCCGCTGCTATACTTGTTACTAGTTAAAAACAGACAATCACGTCGAAGCCAGCGAACTTTTATTATGTACACCATCCTGGTACCCAGTACTAGAAGGGTGTACCTAATAAAGTGGACACAAGTGTGCTGCGTATCTCCGGCAACGTAAACAATGATAAATGAACGTCAACTTGGTCATTTTTTTTGTAAATTTCCTATAAGAATAACGATGATTTTAGATTTCTCTGCAGATGACCAACAGGGTAATACTGGTGGAATGTACCTTTGATATATCTTTACCTTTGAAGAGTTTCGAGAGTTTATCTACTCTCTGAGCCCGGTAATGGGCCAGGCTCGTCTGGTGCTTGCCTGGTCAACCAGGCTGTTGCTGCTGGAGGCCCGCTGCCCCACATATCCATCACAGCCTGGTTGATCTGGCACCCGATGAAGATACTTGTCCAGTTTCCTCTTGAAGGCTTCTACACTGGTTCCAGCCGTGTTTCGGATATCTTCTGGTAAGATGTTGAATAGTCTGGGACCCCGGATGTTAATACAGTGCTCCCGTATTGTCCCCACCGCACCCCTGCTCCTCACTGGGTTTATTTTACACTTTCTCCCATATCTCTTACTCCAGTATGTTATGGCAGTGTGCAGATTTGGGACCAGGCCCTCAAGTACTTTCCAAGTATATATTATCATGTATCTCTCTCTCCTCCGCTCCAATGAGTACATGTTCAAGACTTGAAGGCGTTCCCAATAATTTAGATGTTTCAATGGCTCAATGTGAGCCGTAAACGATCTCTGAACTTGTTCCAGCTCTGATATTTCTCCTGCCCTGAACGGGGCCGTCAGCACAGAGCAGTATTCTAAGTGAGGGAGCACTAGCGATTTGAAGAGTGTCACCATCGGCATTATTTCCCTTGTTTTGAAAGTTCTCAATACCCACCCCGTCATCTTCCTGGCTGTTGTGATCTTTGTCTTGTTATGGTCTTTAAAAGACAGATCTGAATGAACTACAAGCCACGGTGCATCGGTAAACCCTTTGTAATATTACATATATAAGAAGCACTTGTTAAAAGTGTGGCACACAACTGTGCTGACGTCAAACACTTGTTACATTTACACAACCAAGCAATCAAGTGTCGCACTCGTAAAAGAATGAACTGAAAACGGAGTTATCTACTACCTTTCTTTGGAGTCTTGGGTGTGGCTGTGGTAGAAGCGGCTGTGGTAGAGGCGGCTGTGGTAGTCGACGTAGTAGTAGTGGCAGTTGTGACGGCGGTGGTGGTAGTGACAGAGGATGATGCAGTGGTGGTAGTGGCAGTGGAAGCGGCGGCGGTGGTAGTGGCTGCGGAAGAAGTGGTGGTAGTAGCAGTGGAAGAAGCAGCGGTGGTAGTTATAGTGGTGGTGGCAGTAGGAAGAGATTTGTTAGAGGTTGGCAGGTCGAGCACTCTGGCGGGAACAGCCGTCACAGTCTGGTAACGAGAAGTTCCTTTCTTGCCCTTGCCTTCCTCGCCCTTCGTCACCACTACCTTCTTCAGCACCGCCGCTACTGGCGTCGGCAGAGCCCTGGCGTGTCCCTTGTTCTCTGAAGGAGCACCAGAGCAGTCACCAGCCTTGTCTTTCTGTCCGCCACTACCACCAGCATCCTTAGAAGGAGTCACCAGCAGGCGTGGATCACTGTGGCGACGACGGAAGAGACGCATCCTTCCTGCCTGCCTCTCTATGACTTCCTTCCTCTGTAGGCTTCTTCCTTCCTAGTGCTCTCCTTCACACACCTGCCACACACCACTCACTGGCGCCACGCACCCTCATCATGGTTCCACACACTGTAAACAAAACAAATATTTGTTAACATATTAAGATTATCATCACAGCGCCGACAAACACATTACATCTAAGGATACATTACCAGTTAAAAAAGAAAAACTTAAACTAATCACAAACAATATTAACAGTACAACAAACAGTGTTATTTCCACTTCCTCTCCTATTGTCAGCACTTGTTCCGTCTCCACAACAGTAACAAAGTAGACCAAGTACCAACTTAACTTATACATGCCCTTCCTCTCCTTATTTCTTTCTCTGTGGCTCCCCTTCCTTCCCTCCCCTTCCACAATAAACAACACATAAGAGCAGGTGCTTACACGCACACCTGTTCCACCCCCGCCCCCTCTATGTGACATCTGTGCTCAATAGGTATAATTCTCTCCCAAACAAATAAATAAATTATATATATATATATATTATATATAAACACGAGCGATTTCGTGCGTTTACACACATCTGAGTTAAACCCTCCCAAGACGAGATTGTAAAGAGGGCACTTGATAAGCTACTAAAGTCAGTTCCAGATCAGGCGAGCTATGGTAACAGAGTTTGACTATATGCTGCTAGCACCAACAGCTTGATTGATCAGGCCATCAAACAAGAAGCCTGGTCTGGGACCGGGCAACTTGGACAACTCCCTGAATCAACAGGCAGCTGGACAGAAAATATTGTATTGCGATTGTATTGCTGTATATGTATATGCGTTATTAAGAAACGCCCAATAAGGAAAGTTGAATACGTGAATGCAAATAGAAGTTGTAAGATTGTGATGCAGTCTTACATGACCTCTGTTGTGGACTGTTTTCTCTTACTGTGCCTCAAACTATTCCTCACTTGTTTATTTTTCGAATCCCTCCGTATTCTTCAATTCTTTCCGTATCTCTAACACAAATTATTTTTAGAGTGTAGATTACGGAGCTATTTTGCCAAGACTTGTGACAATTGCGACCATGGAGTGACTTCACTTAAAATGAGGTCGATAGTTATAACGGGACGGGGAGAGGGCGGAGGCAAAATCCAGCATTAGCAAATTAATAAAAAGTTCGGTACCCCAAGGTACTGGCCTGGCACCTCTGCTGTTTCATCTCCTGAGGCGCACATCAGTCAGATAACTGCTGCAGCATACGGGCGTCTGGCAAACCTAAGAATAGCGTTCCGATACCTCAGTAAGGAATCGTTCAAGATTCTGTACACCATATACGTCAGGGCCATATTTGAGTAGTGAATTACCATATATAGAGGTGGTAAGAACTCATCACCATTCCTGAGACTCTAGAATTTATGTAAAAACATACATATAATTCGTAATTATATATCTGTAAACGTCAGACGTGCTTGGCCCTGGGCCAGGCATGTCCGACACTTGCCTAGTCAACTAGACTGTTGTTGTTGGCAGCTAGCTGGACACACATCCAACACAGCCTGGTTGATCTGGCATTTATGTTTATGTTGTTTCCAGGGGTCACTGACCCCCGTGGAGCCGTCCCTTAACAGACCTGGTTGCTGACCTGAGTGACCAGACTGTTGGTGCTGGCCGTACGCAGTCCAACGTATGCACCACACACCAGCTGACTTGAAGACAATAAGAATTTTTTGGGTTATTTCCCTTACGCATGTACGGAAGGCGTTCAAAGATAAGAGGACCTTTTACACTTACGAGTACCCTCTGAGATACAGGTCGAGTCTCCTCTTGAAGTGGCTGTCTCGACAGTATTTCAGATATCTTCTGGTAGAATGTTGAATAGTCTATGCCCAGAGGTGCTGATACAGTGTTCTGTTACTGTGCCCACGGCACCCGTGCCCTTCACTTTGACCCTGGGAAACATGGTTCAGGTAACTCTCACTCTGGTACGTTATGATGTGACTGTGTATGTTTGAAACAAGACCCATTAATATCTTTCGTGCATATATTATCATGTATGTATGTATGTATGTATGCATGTATGTATGTATCTTTCTTTCTCTCCCCCCCCTAGAGTATATATTCAGAACTTTTAGGTGTTTTCAGCAGTTTAGGTAATTCAGTGGCACCTTGGAGGCTGTAAACGGTGTCTGTATCTTTTCCGTCTCTGATATCTCTCCTGCCCTGAATGGTGCCAGTCAGATAACGCGGAAATAACTCTTTAGTACGGTATTCACTCAGTGTTTATCTAAAAGGTCAACATCGATTCCACCTGAGCACTCCTCACTTGGCCTGTCTAACGCCAGGTCACACACGACCACTGAAGAGTCCTAGCTGTGCCAGGTGTGGGGATGGAAGGGGCAATGGGGCGGCGACCCCTCCACCCCCGACATTTAAGCCAAGTAATCTGCCTCACTTAGTGGCCCCAGCACCAACCTCAACGCTGTCACTCACGCTGATAATCTCTCTTTGTTAACCTCTCGACTACAAAAATCCTTGTTATTCTCCATCCCTCCTCCAGTCTCAAGTTTCCCACGTTATCTAAGACCAACCACATCTCTCCCGTGTTGAAGATCTACTTTACTAACAGATTCAGGTTGAAATATTGCTGTATACTAACGGCCAGGGCCTTCAAGGCAGATCACACTGCAGAACTGGAGGATGTTCAGAGAACCTTCAAAACTCATTTATCCTTTCTCAAGCACATAAATTACTGGGAGTGCTTGAAGTACCTTGAATTGTACTCCTTGGAACGTAGGCGAGAGAGATACATCATAATCTGTACGTGACAGGTTCTGGAGGAATTGGTGCCAAACCTGCACAGTGAAATCACCACGTGTGAAAGAAAGAGACTTGGCACATGTTGCAAGATACCACGGTGCCCCGTGGTCTGGTGGCGAAAGCTCTCGCTTCACACGGCAAGGGTTCGGGTTCGATTCCCAGCGATGGTTAAAACATTGGGCGTGTTTCTTTACACCGGTTGTCTATATTCCCCAATCAACATACACCACACTACCAAATACCAAACACATACCACCAACACCATCATTGACAACTCCTCTTCCAGGCAATATGCTACATAAGATCAGGACTCCTCCCTTAGACCTAAAGCTGACCTGTACTTAACTAGCACCTCCAGTCTCCTGCCCTTCCCAGTATAGTTTCCACCAGCACTGAGGCAGATGACGGGCTTGTTCCCATCACCTAACAAACAACATACACCGCATAGTACACCATACACCACCACCATCTGGCAGTCACCCGAGGTACAGTCGTAAGGTAGAGTTTCTGTGTAACCCGATCTGTGCTTCAACCTGGAGTGGGAGCAGAGTTAAGGAAAGTTGTGATGCATTATTAGTGATGGGGCTGCAGCATCAACACTAGTGATGGGGCTGCAGCATCAACACTAGTGATGGGGCTGCAGCATCAACACTAGTGATGCTGCTGCAGCATCAACACTAGTGATGGGGCTACAGCATCAACACTAGTGATGGGGCTACAGCATCAACACTAATGATGGGGCTGCAGCATCAACACTAATGATGGGGCTACAGCATCAACACTAATGATGGGGCTACAGCATCAACACTAGTGATGATGGGGCTACAGCATCAACACTAGTGATGATGGGGCTACAGCATCAACACTAATGATGGGGCTGCTTGCTGCATCAACACTAGTGATGATGGGGCTACAGCATCAACACTAGTGATGATGGGGCTACAGCATCAACACTAGTGATGATGGGGCTACAGCATCAACACTAGTGATGGGGCTACAGCATCAACACTAGTGATGGGGCTACAGCATCAACACTAGTGATGATGGGGCTACAGCATCAACACTAATGATGGGGCTACAGCATCAACACTAATGATGGGGCTGCTTGCTGCATCAACACTAGTGATGATGGGGCTACAGCATCAACACTAGTGATGATGGGGCTACAGCATCAACACTAGTGATGATGGGGCTACAGCATCAACACTAATGATGGGGCTACAGCATCAACACTAATGATGAGGCTGCTTGCTGCATCAACACTAGTGATGATGGGGCTACAGTATGAACACTAGTGATGATGGGGCTACATCAACACTAATGATGAGACTACAGCATCAACACTAGTGATGATGGGACTATAGCATCACTACTGATACAGCATCCATCACAGCTGTAAGAAAAACTGAAAGCTATAAAGACGTCCTTCCAATACAGAACACAGATCTGTAAGTACGTATGAACAAAACTGGGGTAGACCTGAATGCAGACAGAGGAGGAAACAGGTGGTACAGTCACAGGTGTACACTGATGCTCAGGGTTCAGGAGAATTGTGTGTAGACTGAGGCTTTGACCTCCTTTAACGGGACACATTCAAAATGTATCCGAGGCCTCAGGAGACCACGAGGTACTCTATCCGAGAAAATGACAGAAAACAGTGAGGTTAAATTAGAGGTACTCACAAACAGTATAGAAGGTATAGACAACTAGTAAGTCTGCTGAAACTGCAGAAAGTAGTACAAATTCAATAGCAATAGTTGCCAACTCAGACCTCATAAATCACAGCTAACATAAACTCTGAATATGACAGCACTCTGTCAGAGGCATTTGCGAATGAGAACCGACCTGTAAAATAAATGGAACGTGTTAATACTACCACACAAAGACATACTGCAATTTCCTAGATAAAGGCAGATGTCATTCTAAAAATTGCCAATACTTTCTCTCAAAAATTTGTTAAAAAGAAAAACAAACATTAGAAAAGTTTTGTTCTGTGACCTTGAGCACTTATGCTATTTTTAAACACTTGTAGATATCACTTACCAACCTTTAAACCAGCAGAGGTTTTAAAAGTGCCATAAAACGGAAAAAAAATAGCAAGAAGTTATAAAAACCTATCACCACCTGAGTATAACATTATTTAAGTTTGTTTACAAATTCTTAAAGCCAAGTAACAACAAAATGCTATTTTTATCAGTGAGCAGCTCACCAACTCTAATGCAATGTTTGCAGCTTTTACTGATAACCATCTAAGACTTGACACCAAAATATCAATACCTGGGTGAATTATTATAATCAAGGGGGAAGCTCTAAACCCATAAGATTATACAGCGCCTGTGGGGGGGGGGGGAATGTGGAAGGTATTCAGGCTTAATTCAGGGAACAGGAGCACAGATTCAATTCCCTAGATCAAGAGCCCCTCACCAGTATCAAGGAACCTTACACAAATAACCCGCACATAGAAGAGAGGAGCTTACGACGTTTCGGTCCGACTTGGACCATTTACAAAGTCACACTGACAAAAAGGAGAGGAGGGAGTATATATAGGCCAGGAGACAGGGACGGGAACCTTCATTGAGGGAATACCTGGGTGAAGTCTACTGAGATGCGACCGAAAAAAAAAAAAACACGGGCAACAAGTGTGTGTTGGTTTGAATACTAAAAATGTCATTCATCTGCACTCAGTTACTTAACACCACAACTGACATAGTCAAGTTTTAGCAGTAAATGTTAAAAACCAAAACTTAGTTATTGTACTTGCATGCAAACCACCAGACACAACTTGCCAAAGTTTCAAAGACCAACTACTGAAAATCGAATACTGACTAGAAACTCTCTCAAACCCAACGCCAAACATCATGTTGCTTTGTGACTTCAGTTTAAGACACGCAAAATGGTAGTAGGTAGAACAGACTTTAACAGCAGAGAAAATCTCAAGAGTCTTACAAGTCGAACTATAAAAACGGCAATAAATTCTCCTTAAATGAGCTTATAAGTGAACCGGTCAGGCTAGATATTACCCCTGATCTTACATTCACAAATAATGAGGATCTTATACGGAACATAATGGTGTTGAGAACAACAAACTCGGATCACAACTTAATCGATCCACACTTCTTGAGCAGCACAGCACAGTCGCCAGGGAACATTCAACAAATTCAACTTCAGTAATAAAAACATTAACTGGGATCTACTAACTCATTAAATATCCTGGGAAAACAATATGATTAACATGGGTTTGAATCAGTATGTCAAGGCTTAAGATATGTACCTTTAACAAAAAAGACAAGATTCACGAAATCGTAATAACAGGACTGCAAACACTTGCTTTGAGTTTTAAGACGCAACTGCCATGGGTTCAAACTCCACCCGTTCCGTGGTTTAAGAAGACAAGATGTGTGTGTGTGTGTGTGTGAGAGAGAGAGAGAGAGAGAGAGAGAGAGAGAGAGGGGGAGGTGCGCCCTCTTCAGGCAAAGATGAAGAATTACAGAACTTCTCAAAGGATGCAGACTTTCTGAAGAATAAAACGTTTCACTGGTTTGAGAAATGTATAACATTGAGATCAAATTGGAAGCATCATAAAGAGCCTAGGTCTCGATTTTGAAGACCAGATCTCGCCTTTGACACCATTGTTGTCAAGCTGTCGCTTAGAAACATATGTTGGTGTATTCATTTCTCTGTCCCTTTGTAAATGATTATAAACATGTGTTCCCAAAAACTACAGAATCGCTGATATTGTGTATGAGAAATGTATGATTGAACCATCTGAAGACTTCACGCCCTATATCAAGGTAATCTAATAAAAAATAAACTACTATAGGTATTGCTACTTCTGTCAACTGTCACAATTGTATAGCAGACAGGATGGGTGAGAGGGGGGGAGGGTAAGGAGTGAAGGACAGGGGGAGGGAGGGAGGGAAGAATAGTGTAATGGGTCTCAGAGGGAGAGTCATTTTTCATTTGTCAACATTACTGTTGACAGCGTTGGATGGCAAGCCATACCTGGTTACCTGTAGCCGATACCGGGAAATCAGCGCCACTGCGGTCCGGTCCCAGACCAACCATGGTCAAAGACAGTGTTCAGAGCAAAGCTTTATGGTCGACGTATCATTGAGAGCTTTATAAAGATGTTATGAAGCACTGCTTAGAAACGTCGTTTGTATAATAAATATTTGCTCTACAGTCTTATTTACCACACTTGTATTTACCTGTAGTACTCCGGGAGGTCCTCGTCCTCGTGGTCCATCCCAAGACCAGGCTTCCTTGCTAATGGTCTAATCAATTAGGCTGTTAGTGCTAGTAATAGGCAGTCCAATGTAGTCATCACAGTTCGAGTGATCAGGGACTAACTTGAGGAACGTAGTAGCCCTTAAATACTACTCAGAAGGGGAATGCGACCTGAAGGAAGTCTCAGCACTGACAGCTCAATTTCAACCTCTACTAGTTTTAACAACTGCTTCTGTGTGGCCAAGGTCGCCGCCACCTGCACCATGTGGCAGCCACTGAACCCACAGCGATACCAAGCCAAAGCACCGTAGGTAGGGATGGAACTCTTACAAAAGTAAAGTCAGACCCAGGCATAAAATTACCAGGGAGGATTCCACCCATTACACCTCAGCTCTAATCATTTACGTCGTGGAAGTGGTAGAAGCGGCGGCAACAGCAGCATTACAAATACTGGCCTTATCCACCGTCAATCACATGGCTTGCATGCACCATATAATTTGTCTTGCGCACCCAGGTAACTGAATATATCGTGTGAAAAACTTGCGTTTTTAGCACCGCCATAGTTGACAAAACTTTTTACCCAAGGTAAATTTGCCGAATGTTACTTTGCGGGTTTCCTCGGCGCCAGGAACAATGAAAACAAGGCCAGACCAGTTCTCGCCTCTCTGATCATGCCAAGATCATGGCCTGCATCCGCTGCCTCACCTTGATCCTAATTACTCCACTCTTCCTGTTGAACACTGATCAACATTGCACAAGCTAGGGTACGCACTGATTTTTGCTTCAAGTTGATCAACTTGACCTAAAAATGCACGAGACTAAATTAGTGTTTCCATTGAAAAACTGTTCCAGGTCATGACCCTGGAGTCACTATCACGGAATTAGAAGACAGGACAGGCATATCTCCCCCATATACTAGAGAAGTCAGTAGTGTTTAAATAAGACAATTGTGGTGTTAATACTACTGAAACTAGCAAGCAGAAATAAAAAGTTTTTTTTTTACAATGGAGATTCATCTTTAAAACCATTACTCTCCCAAGTCAGGGTTAAACCTCTGGTACAAGTCTTTGCGAGATGATCCGTTCAATGGTGGTGACATTATAATGATGCAGCATAACTGTTTAAAAACACTTGAGAGAAGGTAAATAATGGCCTTGTAGCGGGCCACGACAACAGCAACCGCTAGCTTACTAATCTTAGGCTCGGCTGTCTGACTGTAGAATGTGTGAAGCACAATATTGCTAGTAGGTGAGGCAGCACACACCTGGTGCCTGCGACGACGACGACATGGTGCTGCGCATCACCAGTCATACAGGTGAGGCAGCACACACCTGGTGCTGACGGAGACGACAGGTGCTGCGCATCACCAGTCATACAGGTGAGGCAGCACACACCTGGTGCTGACGGAGACGACAGGTGCTGCGCATCACCAGTCATACAGGTGAGGCAGCACACACCTGGTGCCTGCGAGGATGACAGGTGCTGCTGCGCTTCACCATTCTTGAAGAATTAGACACATTTGCAACATATGTGTCTTTAATTTGTCAATAAAAGGACATCATAATGTGAAGACTTTCCTTGTATTGCATGGCGAAACGACTACAAATTAAAGATATCCCAAATGTCGCACATGTGTCGAATTTTTCACACCTGGTGCTGACGGAGACGACAGGTGCTGCGCTTTAGTCATACATGCGAGGCAGCGTACACCTGGGGCTGGCGGAGACGACAGGTGCTGCGCTTCACCAGTCATACAGGTGAGGCAGCATACACCTGATGCTGGCGGAGACGACAGGTGCTGCGCTTCACCAGTCATACAGGTGAAGCAGCATACACCTGATGCTGGCGGAGACGACAGGTGCTGCGCTTCACCAGTCATACAGGTGAAGCAGCATACACCTGATGCTGGCGGAGACGACAGGTGCTGCGCTTCACCAGTCATACAGGTGAAGCAGCATACACCTGATGCTGGCGGAGACGACAGGTGCTGCGCTTCACCAGTCATACAGGTGAGCAGCATACACCTGATGCTGGCGGAGACGACAGGTGCTGCGCTTCACCAGTCATACAGGTGAAGCAGCATACACCTGATGCTGGCGGAGACGACAGGTGCTGCGCTTCACCAGTCATACAGGTGAAGCAGCATACACCTGATGCTGGCGGAGACGACAGGTGCTGCGCTTCAGCCACACACGACGACCTTAACTAACCTTCATATTTTCTGCCACGTCCGGTGATCAAGTCAAATACGTCAAGTGTCAGGCAAAAAAACACTTCTTCCCGTCCCACAACAACATACCTACACCATCTTTACATACAAACACCACACAATCACGCATTAAGATAAATATGAAAATAACCCAAAGGAACATAGAGGAACAGTTCTCGGGTAAGGTTAGTGAATAAATGAAGCCAATATACCCGAACACACCATTATCACTCGTGGTGCGAGATTATTATAGTCAAGAGGAAGAGATAAACCCTTAAGTGTTATACAGCAACTTGGTAATGAGAGGTGGGGCATAATTAGACTTGATGCGAGGAAAGAGGGTAGCTCCAATTTCTTGGATCAAGGGCATGGGTTGTATACTCTGAAAGAGAACGAGTGTGGTGAGGTTAAGTTTTGCAAGAAGCTGAGCTGGGATGACAACAAATGACAGCCAGCAGCAGGCGAGAAAGATGTATCATAATATACACCTAGAAGGTCCTAGGAGGACAAGTCCCAAATCTGCACACACAAATCACCTCCTACGACAGCAAAAGACTCGACAGACGGTGCAACACTCCCCCCCCCATCCATGAAAAGAAAGAGTGCTATGAATACATTAAGAGATAACATAATAAGTGTCAGGGGCCCAAGACTGTTCAACTGCCTCCCAGCATACACAATAAGGGGGTTACCAATAGATCCCTGGCTGTCTTCAAGAGGGAGCTGGACAGACACCTAAAGTCAGTACCTGACTAGCCGGGCTGTGCCCCGTGGTCTGGTGGCTAAAGCTCTCGCTTTACACGGCGAGAGTCTGCGTTCGATTCCCGGCGAGGGTAGAAACATTGGGCGTGTTTCTTTACACCGGTTGTCTATGTTCACCCATCAGTAAAATGGGTACCTGGGTGTTAGTCGACTGGTGTAGGTCGCATCCTGGGACAAGGACCTAATTTGCGGGAAATGTTCTGCATAACAAGGGGCTTTCTATATAGTAGTATGTCACTGATGTCAGCTAGGCCTGTATACCATGAACATGTACTTGTAGTAAATAAAGACATTATTATTATTACTTTGGATTACGTGCGGCGGGCAGTAACAGACTGGTTGATCAGGCCCTGATCCACCGCGAGGCCTGATCATAGACCCCCGGAACACCCTCCAGGTATATTCCAGGTATTTCAAGGAACTGCATACTACCTCCGCCAAATGCCAGACCAACTAGACTACGATAGTTAAGTCGGCCAGCGAGCCGTTAACATCAACAGCCTGACTGGCCAGGCCAGATTGGGAGAGTAGGAAGACTCTCGAAATCGGTTACAGGTATATCACATGAAACGCTTGTCGCTTAGAATGAGGAGGGAGTTGTGTGAGGCAGGTGTTGGTATTTTATTTTTCGGAGTACTAATATTCCTCCATGACCCAGGTCTTGGTCAAAAAGATGAACTATTCTGTGGAGTTTTTAATCATTCCGCGGGATTACTGGTTCCCAACTCAGGTACAACGAAGATGCACTAGAGAGTGGTGTCCTAGCATTACCATGCAGGAGGCACGCTACACTGCTCACCCAAGGACACTTCTCACGGGAACCCGGAGCTCCCGTCACCACAACTATACCTGACTGATCAGGCCCATCAACCAAAAGGTCTGGTCTGGGACGGCAAGATCAACCTAGAAATCGATTAGGTTAGGTTAAGTAAAGTTCGTCAGGAAACAGGACAAGTGTTTCCTGACGCGGGTCTTTGTTAGATGATGACCCGCCGTTGGAACTTTTGGTCATCTGACCGAGGCTCACCGGTCATAGTTATAATGATTTGTAGCACAGAAATAGATTAAAGTAGACTCACAGGCAGACTACCCGGACACGCCAGCTGCTGCTGCTGCTGTGTAGGTGAAGATGAGTACGTACTACTAATGGCTCTTCTGCCTCCCAAACATGTCTACAACTTTCTCAACCTGACTCGCCACTATCAGCTGGCTAGTACGTAAACCTGATTTCCACCATCACAGACTTGCTACCGCTCAGGGACCAGCACAGGTATCAAGGCAACCTGTCCTCCTAACACCTTAATTCTCGTATGATGTTCATCTTTAACCTCAAACTTGGTGATTAACATCAACAAAATGAGGAACACATGTATGCTATTTTATGACATTAAGACATGTCCTCAAAGTCTAAATTATTGTGAACGCCTTCAAGTCTTGAACATGTACTCATTGGAGCGGAGGAGAGAGAGATACATGATACTTGGAAAGTACTTGAGGGCCTGGTCCCAAATCTGCACACTGCCATAACAACATACTGGAGTGAGAGATATGGGAGAAAGTGTAAAATAAACCCAGTGAGGAGCAGGGGTGCGATGGGGACAATACAGGAGCACTGTATTAACATCCGGGGTCCAAGACTATTCAACATCTTACCAGAAGATATCCGAAACACGGCTGGAACCAGTGTAGAAGCCTTCAAGAGGAAACTGGACAAGTATCTTCATCGGGTGCCAGATCAACCAGGCTGTGATGGATATGTGGGGCAGCGGGCCTCCAGCAGCAACAGCCTGGTTGACCAGGCAAGCACCAGACGAGCCTGGCCCATGGCCGGGCTCAGAGAGTAGATAAACTCTCGAAACACTTCAAAGGTATATCAAAGGTATACTGTCTTCTTCATAGTCTTTAGCTTATTTATCCTAATTATGATAAGTTACAATGTACGTTATTAACATAATTTAATCAGTAACATGCAATAACACAAATGAAATCACACAAAGGAAATAAAATTTCATGCAAAAAAAGGAGAGCCACTGAATGGACCGTAACATAGTGTTATATTTTCACGTTTATATTCCAGTGTCACCGTCTCTTTATCGACGGTCCTCAGCATCTGATATACCCTGGAAATCTCGAGTTTTATTTTCTACTCCCGCAGCCTGGCCTTGGGCCAGGCTCGTCTGGTGCTTGCCTGAACAACCAGGCTGTTGTTACAGGCGGTCCACTGGGCCACATATCCCTCACAGCCTGGTTGATCTGGCATCTGGTGAAGATACTTGTCCAGTTTCCTCTTGAAGACTTCTACACTTGGTAAGATGCTTAATAATCTGGGGCCACGGATGTTGATACAACGTTCTCTTATTGTGCCCACGGCGTCCCTCTTTCCACTGGTTTACTTTGCTCTTCCTCCCACCTCTCTCGATCCAATATGCTGTTATGGCAGTGTGCAGATCTGGGATAAGGCCCTCAAGTAATTTCCAGGCATATATTATCATATATCTCTCTCCTCCACTCCAGTGAGTACATACTTAGGACTAAGGCGTTCCCAGTAATTTAAATGCTTTATTGGCTATATGTGGGCAGTAAATGATCTCTTGTTTCTGTTCCAGCTCGGATCTCTCTCCTGCCCTAAAAGGGGCCGTCAATACTGAACAATATTCTAAACAAGAGAGCACACGAGATTTGAAAATTGTCACCACTGGCACTATTTCCCTTGTTTTGAAAGTTTTCATTATCCACCCATTCATTTTCCTGCCTGTCGTGACATTTGCCTTAATGTGTTCTTTGAAAAGCTACGTATTCTTTACATTCTATTTGATGATCCTCTTTGAGTTTTGTATAGTGTCCCTTTTCAGTTCTTCACTCTTTCCAAGTGGAAAAGTGACGTTTACTAAAGATGACGTAGTGAAGGGCAGGTAGCATGGGTCACTGAGGCATATATTTCTCCTGCCCCCAAGGCGGGGCTGCGGGAGCAAGAAAACTCGAAACCAAAAATGCATATCCCTCCCCTACCACCGACATGTTGTAAGTAAAAACAAAAACAAAGCCAGGTATGCACCGATCCAGATATATATGAAGCAAATATTTCGCCACGAGTGGCTTCTTTAGTTCTAATTAGGACTGAAGAAACATCTCCTAAAGACGCATACGTGTCTTTTGACTATCACTAGGGCGTCCAACATTTCCATATCGACATTTTTCATTCCACTGTCCTTGTTTAACATCAATGCTCTTAACACTGAATTGAATCATCTTTCAGTTTACTTATGAAGGTTTTTAACAAGCTCTTCGATACAATCTGTGTGTTTTTAAATTAACTTTAATTATATATATTTATGAGAAGCCCTAAACCCGTTGGGGGTCATACATTGCCTGGGTAATGCTGGGTCATCAGGTATGATCTAAGAGAAAGTAGTTCACAGTGTTTGGATCTGAAACCTCTCACTGGCATCAAGGTATCTCTTGTCAAGGGTAAATACCCTTTAAAAATTCAGCTGTCGGGTCCAAGTTCGGCCCCTCGGGTACGACGGACAAGAAACTGATGATACCCACCACTAACAAACTGACTGGTTAGAAACTAAGGAACTAATGATAGCTACCACAAACAGTCTGATTGGTCAGAGATCAGGGCCGCCATTAACAAACGGAGGATCTAACCTCTACTAGTCCCTGTGCTGAGTAACTCGACACCAGTTTTAAGCTTCATAAAAACAACAGAGTGCAGAGCTGGTGATGAACGATGTCGGGAACATACAGCTTATTAGACTACCTTCATCTCTAAACCTTTGGTGAGTTCCTAGAGATTTTTCTACTCCCAAAGTCCGGCCTTGGGCCAGGCTCGTCTGAGGGTGATTTGTACTTTTTTATAAATAGGGAACTACACGAGTCTGGTCCAGGTGTTGAGTGAGCGGGCATGTTTTCAATTTCTTTTTCGAATTCTATGGAATTAGTACTGTCAGTTAGTTGGTCTGCGCGGCCTTCCGATGGAATGACGGTTTCTGTATTCTCCACCCTACCTGGAGTCTACCTGGAGGGCATTCCGGGGATCGACGTCCCAGCGGCCCGGTCTATGACCAGGCCTCCCGGTGGGTCAGGGCCTGATCAACGAGGCTGTTACTGCTGGCTGCACGTAGTCCAACGTACGAACCACAGCCCGGCTGATCTGGCACTGACTTTAGGTATCTGTCCAGCTCCCTCTTGAAGGCAACCAGAGGTCTACTGGTAATGCCCCTTATGGCTGGTGGAAGGCTGTTGAACAGTCTTGGGCCCCGGACACTTATTGTGTTTTCTCTTAGTGTACCAGTGGCGCCCCTACTTTTCATTGGGGGTACGTTGCACCGTCTGCCAAGTCTTTAGCTTTCGTATGGAGTGATTTCTGTGTGCATATTAGTGACCCGTCCCTAATATGCCCTGCTGATCGGTCACCAATCAACATGCACTTAAACACAGCCTCTTAAGTGCTCCCATCACCACTGAAGGAATTATCTCGTGACAAAGACTCTTGTCACTGTATTTTCCCTTACAAAATAACCCAACAAGTGTGTCGGCGAGTGCGCTGAAACCCACTACTTGCATTATCAGGACCACAATGGCAGTTATCTGTACTCTAATACCACACTATCAAGTGTCCACCCGAGGTAATGGTTCCATTCTGGAAAAGGAAGTTCCACTCGTGATAAGTTGACATGCCGGAGGGTATCAACACTTAAGGCAGAACCATCTGTTACAAAACTTCACTTTCAACACAGGTCTTCTCCACAATGATGAAACACAAATTATCTGAAGTACTGTGACATTAATTTTGCAGGTACATATACTCAGATGATATAAATATATAAGAATGGAACTGCTTAAGAGTTTATGCTAATTGTTAGGTATTTTCGACACCACCATGAGGCCACTGCTTGAACACAACACCTTGCAAGGTGTCCCCACCACTCTCAAGAGACCATTCATTGAAGACAACACCTTGCAAGGTGTCCCCACCACTCTCAAGAGACCATTCATTGAAGACAACACCTTGCAAGGTGTCCCCACCACTCTCAAGAGACCATTCATTGAAGACAACACCTTGCAACAGATAACTCGACATAAACGGATGTGTGTGTTGCCCTTGTAAGCCAATACCAGCGAGGGCATCATGTGAGGAACGCCCTTTCTCTATAAGGAAACACCACACCACACACCGCCGCCCACATGCCCAGTGCTACCCATCGGGTCACGCCCTACTGCCACCTACAGGGCTCATGCAAAACATGCCAAGACCCATCACGTTACGCCCAGGTCATGCCCCTCGCCCCACACACGCTGCCCATCACCATGCCCTTTTATACGATGAGACGGAGGATGGGGGTGAGGGCACGTAAGATAAACCTGCTGGTGCACGGTGGACCTCGTGTGTACCTAACACCCACACCGCTAGGCCCACACCACCCTCAACCTACACCACCTCAACCCACACCTTTGATATACCTTACCTACCTTTGGTATACCTTTGAAGAGTTTCGAGAGTTTCTCTACTCTCTGAGCCCGGCCATGTGCCAGGCTCGTCTGGTGCTTGCCTGGTCAACCAGGCTGTTGCTGCTGGAGGCCCGCTGCCCCACATATCCGTTACAGCCTGGTTGATCTGGCACCTGGTGAAGATACTTGTCCAGTTTCCTCTTGAAGGCTTCTACACTGGTTCCAGCCGTGTTTCGGATATCTTCTGGTAAGATGTTGAATAGTCTGGGACCCCGGATGTTGATGCAATGCTCCCTTATTGTCCCCACCGCACCCCTGTTCCTCACTGGGTTTATTTTACACTTCCTCCCATATCTCTCACTCCAGTATGTTGTTATGGCAGTGTGCAGATTTGGGACCAGGCTCTCGAGTACTTTCCAGGTATATATTATCATGTATCTATAAGTATATCAACACCACAATACCCACACCATCGCAACCACACTAAAATATGGAGAAGGGTGTGAACACAGGAGCTCAGAGAGTACTGAAAACAACTTGCTTAGACCTTAGAAAACAACTTGCTTAGACCTTAGAAAACAACTTGCTTAGACCTTACATCTAACTTGACAAGTAGGCAGAAATATATTTCTTTTAAGGTGATCACGATATTCCAGTAGCAACAGTCACTGCAGTAGCATGCAGGTACACGTCTCCTGAAGAAGCGAGTGCTTATTATATATTGAATTAATTCATTCGTATTACATCATACCCTTATTATTTCTTATATAAAGCTATTATGCATCTTATTACTAATATTCAATGTAGAAGAATAGTTTGTTGATGTGGTATCACGCCTGTCACCACAGCGCCTTTCCCTCCCGCCATGTTGACATCCTGCTGCCACCAGAGAACCTGTGGCTGGTTTGCAGGATTATACCCTCGGAGCCCACCCTGGGGTCAGACTTCCTTGATGAATGCCTGGTCAACTAGGCTGTTGCTACTAGCGGTCCAGTGATTTTAAGGTAATGAAATAGTTCTAATATGTGATTTTCCTGATCTCAAGCCATGCTGACTTGGTCTGTATAACTCGTGTTCTATCCATGAAATCAACAAGTTATCTCGCCTTCCTTTTAAACATGCTTATGATGTGTAATATTAGTGCTACTGGTTTGTTATTTTTTTTTTACTGCTCTGCTGCCTCCCGTGTGAAGACGAGCTACGTATATACCTTCCAAGAGGAGCTACGTATATACCTTCCAAGACGAGCTACGTATATATCTTCCAAGACGAGCTACGTATATATCTTCCAAGACGAGCTACGTATATACCTTCCAAGACGAGCTACGTATATACCTTCCAAGACGAGCTACGTATATACCTTCCAAGACGAGCTACGTATATACCTTCCAAGACGAGCTACGTATATACCTTCCAAGACGAGCTACGTATATACCTTCCAAAACGAGCTACGTACATACCTTCCAAGACGAGCTACGTACATACCTTCCAAGACCTCAGGATTACACCCGGATCTAAGCTCCTTCACAGAACACCGGGAAGAAAGCACAACGTACTAAAACAACACAAAATAATAATAAAGAAACACTGCAGCAATACAAACTGGCCCGTACAAAACATGTGATATTAATGTACATTTAGCAAAACGACAAACAAATTTCAAGACTCCCCCCCTTAAAAAAAAGACATACTTAGCAAACATTGCTACGTGTTCAACGAGTCGTTAAACAAAAGACATACTTAGCAAACAGTATTACTCTGCGTTTAAAGAGTCGTTAAACAGACGACATACTTAGCAAACATTACTACTACGTGTTCAATGAGCCGTTTCATGACTGCGACATTGAAGAGTCCACTGATATTATGTGAATGCATTCTGCTTAAGCCTACATACGTCAAGCTCACCTTAAACAATGCAGGAGGTCTTATATAAACTTATATAAGTTCAGACCGAGACGACACCGCTGAGTCCAAAAACTAGCGACACAGCCCTGCTTCACAATGGTGGTAGCAGTAGTGCAATACAGCGGCAGTAACAGCCGCAGCCGCCGGCGGAAAAAAGGACACCTCACAAGACGCCAAGAAAACTGTCCGTAAACATCGTGGGAAGAGGAAATATGAAGCGTAATTGTGAGAACCAACCTGACGGTCTCTCGCCTATTTCCGCCCAACACACTCTTGCCAGGGGCGGTAGAAGATAGAGGAGGAGGCGGTGTTAAGTATGGAGAAGGGGTGTAGATGGAGGGAGAGGGGTGTTATGGAGGGAGAGGGGTGTTAAGGATGGAGGGAGAGGGGTGTTAAGGATGGAGGGAGACAGGTGTGTTAAGGACGGAGGAGAAGGGTGTGTTAGGATGGAAGAAGATGGGGTGTTAAGGAAGGATGGAGAAAGGGGGTATTAAGGAGGAGACGGAAGGTGTTAAGGAGGGAGAGGGGGATACTAAGGGTGGAGGAGAGGGGGTACAGAGGGTGGAGAGAGAGGGGTACTGAGGGTGGAGAGAAAAGGGTACTGAGGATGGAGGGAGAGAGGGTGTTAAGGAAAGACAGTCTCGCAAAGGAGAAAAATCCAGTGGAAACAAGGTAACAAGACCTGCCTCTAGGAAGGCAGAAGGTAAACTCCGAATTTCAAACGCAAGTCTCGTGTTATGACTGTTAATACATCCCAACTTTGAAGTCAGTGTAGTACAGGTACATTACATATATAAGTACAATTATCATACCTACCTGGAGTCTACCTGAGAGAATTCCAGGGTCAACGCCCCGCGGCCCGGTCTGTGACCAGGCCTCCTAGTAACATGTGTAAATTATTTAGGATAACCCCAAAAAAATCAGTTATATATTTTCAACGGGGTGCCTCGAATGACTAGAAACAGAAGACAGAACAAGACTGAAAGGTATTACCCCGATGGATATAATGCATCAACCACCGGTAACCCAGCGGTCACTACTGCCGTGGCTCGGCTGTCCTGCTATCCCGGGTGTCCTTAGACACCTGCCTGGAGTCTACCTGCAGGGCATTCCGGGGATCGACGTCCCCGCGGCCCGGTCTATGACCAGGCCTCCCAGTGGATCAGGGCCTGATCAACGAGGCTGTAACTGCTGGCTGCACGTAGTCCAACGTACGAACCACAGCCCGGCTGATCTGGCACTGACTTTAGGTATCTGTCCAGCTCCCTCTTGAAGACAACCATAGGCCTCTGGATGCCCTTATGGCTGGTTGGAGGCTGTTGAACAGTCTTGGGCCCGGACACTTATTGTGTTTCTCTTAGTGTACCAGTGGC
>WNWK01011978.1:0-61821 GCA_009830355.1 Cherax destructor
AAACCGGGGGACCATGTATATTAAGAGCTGATTTCCTCATTCTGTGTATTTCAATATACAGTACACAAATTATAAACGTTTAAAATACAGTGGACCCCGCAAATAGGCTGGTCTGATTATCGGCCAGCCGAAAATCGATCTTTTTTTCCCAATTTTTGCCTGATTATCGGCTTTTCCCAGTATGGCCCCTTGTACCAGACCTGTCCGCCTGCCCCGCTTGCGTGCAGGCGTCGTGACCAGTTTAGCTTTGTTTATCACAATAAATTCATTGTGTTTAGTGCTTGTTTATTGATTGTGACTGTGATATAAGCCACCATGGGCCCAAAAAACTTCATAGTGTCACCCCTTTTGGTAAAGAAAGTGACAAACACGATAGAATTGAAGAAAGAAACTGTAGCAAAGTACCAAAGTGGAGGAGGAAGAGGGGAGAATGTGCCTTTCAGTGATTCTACGATAGATGATACTAAAGCACACAAGTCAATAAAGGCTATAGCTACGTACAAGTAAGTTGCCATTAATCGATAAAAAAATGACGACACGAAACTTAACTCCTCCATTGTTTGTTTGAGGAATATGGGGCACTGAGACCAGAGCCGCCCTCTGCCAACATCTCCTCCAAGGTAAGTGTAAATCTTTCTTATTTATATAAGTGTGAATATTTTTATTTATAAATTAAATGTAAAATTTATTTATAAATTTAAAGTGTAAATATTTTTATTTATATATTATGTACATTGTTTGTGGAATAGTGGTGGTGGCTTTCTGCGCCCCCACCAGGGCTTATGGTCAGTGGCCCTTATATCCAACAAAACAACAACAACACTCACCAGCCCTTTACATTCATAATGACATGTTTTATTGATTCTAGAGTTTATATCATGTTTCTATGTTATTAATATTGTTTATTATGTCATATTAGATGACTTGTGCTAGATAAATAAGCTGTAGAGTTGATATTATTGTCATATTAAAGGACTATCTTGTCCTGCCTCCAAACAAACTCCTGCCCTCTCATACACCAACAAGAATATGATAAAACAGCCACTGTAAAAAAAAATACTGAACTTCCAATCGCTTCATTTTCATAAAGGTAAAACTGATTTAACTGTTCATTTATCCATTAAATTTAGTGCTTTATATTTATTTCTCATTGTTTTCTGTATGTAAAACTATAGTATTTATTCTTTAAAAAAGAATTTTTTGAATTTTTTTGGGTGGAACGGATTAATTGTTTTTACATTATTTCTTATGGGAAATAAGTGTTCAGAAATCAGCCAGTTCGATTTTAGGCCTAGCTCCGGGAACAGATTAAGGCCGATTTTAGGGTCCATTGTATACCAGAAATGTTATAAATAGTGCAAAGGTGACATTAAAGCAATATCAAAGATGTTTGACACAGACCCACTACCATTATAGTATGCTTCTCATTTAGCGATAAATTTGTTTACGACGTGGTCTTAGGAAGGGAACTTTGTCGTTAAGTGAGGAGAGGTGTATACGTATATAAAACATGAAATAACTTAAAACATTTGAATATTGGAAAGTTTCCAGACATAATGGAGTCGTGTCACAGAGAATTAAACAGCCCGGGGTGGCCCACAATGACCATACAGCTACCCCTCCACTTTCGTGAGCTTCAACTCGGAATGCCCAGCCGCCCAATCATATTTACCAAACAAATGTGGGAAAAAGCATGGAAAAACACTTCCCGCCGCGCCCTACTACCATCCCTCTTACCCCTCAACCGCAACCCACCAGTCCGCCACTCACTCAGTTGCCCATCACAATGTTCTTCACAAGGAAGCCTGCTACTACCCTTACCACCTCACCTGATCCTCAACCCATGGCAGAATCTGACTCTGTTGCTAACTCTGACTCTAGCGATGTCGGCAGTGACGCTGGCAGTGAAGAGTTAGAATCCACACACTAGACTCATCATGCTATGCAGTAACACTCTATATAATCACTTCCATTCAACTGTCATCAGTTGCATGGCTAACTGTCATCACCATCCCTCGTCATCATCATCATCACAAGTCGTCAGAGTTCGTCTGCCTAACCTTACGAGAGTGGTGAGTGTTTGTTTGTTCATTATTTGTTATTAAAACATAATACGTATGTATATACAATATTTTACGATGTTTTCATGTGTTTTATGATTGTTCGTGGTTCAATAGGTTAATTAAGCAGTATTGTTAGGCTAAGTAAATGCTATTATTATATTTCGCTACATATTGCATCAAAACATTCGAACACTACAGTACAGTATTATTATATTTCCCTACATCATATTTGCACACCAAACATTCGGGAATTTTCAAGATTGCGAAGTTCTTGATCCCTAACCCTTGAGAATGTGGAGGGCCTCCTGTATTAGAAAATTAGGCGGGTGGAGCCTATAGTGAGTTTTGGTCATGAGTTGAAATGTCCGCATTAGCGAACGCCGTAAAGCGGGGCCCTACTGAACATTACTAAAGTTAAAAGAGAAACTTTCTTTTTCTTTTGGGCCACCCTGCTTCGGTGGGATATGGCCAGTTTGCTGAAAGAAGAAGAAGAAGCACCTTACGTTTTCTGCACCAATGGCATGTGGTAAATGTATATTGGACATATAGAATTGCTGGTATAAATGGGGCATCATATAACAAATTTGAATAAGACAGGGTAGCATAAAATGAGGTGAAAACCTGTACATCACAATATGGTCATCGACTAAAAGTTAAATAAAGTACTAATAGTATTCACTAAATATTAACAGTTGTAATTAACATTGAAAAGAACAGTGCATTGTGAATTAAGATTAGTTGTGAATAGATTAGTTCCAATTAGAGATCATTAAAAAAAAAATACTGTATATGATAAGGTAAATGATTTGACTACAGTATTTACACAGTGATTGCTTTAGCTTACCTTTGAATTCAGCAAGAATGTTGCAGTCTTTCAGACTGTCAGACTAATTGCTTTTGCAGGTTCCTAATTCTTAAGAATTAGGAGTTGTAAATTTCATCTTTTTCAGGGTTATCATGCATGGTCCTCTATTACCGATTTTTCCACCCCATGGGCCCCTTAAAGCTCTTTCAAGAAGAATATAAAGAAAAAGATACTGAGAAAGGCAAACTTTCTCCTGGACCTACTCCTAGTTGTAATGCCATTACAAGAAACAGTACAAACAGGTTATCTAATAGAAGAGACTTCAAGTATATGTATCCTGTTGTGCCAAAATCTCCAAACAGGTGAGATAATTGCAATTGAACTTTGTATTGTAATTAGTTTATAAATTGTTACTTTTAAGGTTTGCACTTCTTGATCCATAATAGCAGTATGTATTTCAGTAAAGAAATCTTATTACAGTGGACCCTTGGCTAACGAGCACCCCGGAAATCGTACAATTATGTAAGTATAATATTGTAAGTGCTTGTGGAAGTGTATTTTTGGGGGTCTGAAATAGACTAACCTATGTGACATTATTTCTTAAGGAAGTAAATTCGTTCGGTAATGGTAATTGAGCAGGCATCTAGAATGAATTTTGCTCGTTAGGCGGGGGTCCACTGTATTAGGCATACAGTATATCCAAGGAAATGGAGCTCCTCTTCCCTTGAATTAAACTTTATTCCCTCCCATTCCCCAGTTGCTTCATGACCTTAATGATCTTAGAACTTGTCCATAAATATATAATGATCTCCATTGCCATTACCTCAAACCTTTTTAAACATTTTATCACTTCCTTTTCCCTTCCCACTGTTGCTATTTAAAAACCCTATGGCAAATATTTAATAAAACATCTTTAGTAGTTTGCAGTCTGCTACAGTTAATTGTCTAAGTTAGTGTATGGGGCGTCTCTATACGTATAATTGTCATCTTTAAAGTATTATCTTTACTTGAAGAAAATAGGGACTTGCATATTGTGGTGTAAGGACAGCTAAACATATTTCTTGGTGTACTATTTAAACAAAAAAAAAGCCATGATAGTACCCTCTGAGTGCTATTTGGGAAAAAGTGCAGATTTCCATTAGGCATTTAACATGGTACTCAATCGAAGAGTGCTGGCCAGAACATGGTATAACAGACTAACTTCATGCCTGGACCACAAATAGGAAACAGATTGCTACTGAACAGAGAGATGTCTTGAGTGGCTAGACATAGACTGGAGTTCCTCAGGAATTAGTTCCTGTACTAATCTTTTTCACAATGTACATAAAAGAACTAGAGATAGGGCTGTTTGGCCTCAACCTAACTAACACATGTGACAGAAATGGCCTTGGAGTATTCATAAGTAATAACCATAAAAGTAACACTGTTAACTGCAAGTAGCAAACATAACAGGATGCTAGGTTCCAGAGCTAGAAACTGAACACAACTACAAACTATGCTGGGGCAAACTGAAATCTATGGATTCCTGATGTTTGTTCAGCAACTACATTAGGACGATCAGTTGGCAGTGAGTCAAGTTAATATAGTACGTATTAGTAAAAGTAGATGATTATGTTTGTCATAGCAGAACTGGTGATAACTAGAAATAAATTCACTACTGCACATAGCTTTGTGAGTGACAGTGTCATAACACAAGTAGCTGTGATGGAAATACAGTGGAACCCCGACTTACGATGTTATCATCTTACGTTATTTTCGATAACCGATATTTATAACGTAAGAAATTTGATTGTGACTTACGATGTTTGCTTCGTCTTACGACTTTCGTACCGGACCTGTCCGCTTGGCGCCCAGCTGAGCGCGCACTCCAGGAGCGTCAGTGCTATTGTTTACAAGCGAGAGCGACCACCCACCCCACCCACGCATTCATACCAGTATATTGTCATTATTCCACTGTTTTTAGTGCTTGCAACTGCTAAATAAGCTACCATGGGTCCAAGGAAAGCTCCTAGTGGTAAGCCTGTGGCAAAGAGGAACAGAAATATATGTACGATAGAAGTGAAGAAGGAGATAATAGAAAAATATGAAAGTGGAGTGCGTATCAGTGAGCTGGCCAGGCTGTATGGTAAACCCTATTCTACCATCGCTACCATTGTGGATAAGAAATATTCAAGTAAAATCAAGGAAGCTGTTGTTGCAAAAGGTGCATCTGTGATCACAAAACACAGACCACAAGTGCTGGAAAATGTGGAAAGGTTGTTGTTGGTGTGGATCAACGAGAAACAGTTAGCAGGAGATACTGTTTCGGAGGGAATAATATGTGAAAAGCAAGGCAGTTGCATGATGATCTCCTTAAGAAAATGCCTGCAACGAGTGCTGAAGTGAGCGAATTTAAAGCCAGCAGAGGCTGGTTTTACAAATTTAAGAATCGAAGTGGCATACATAGTGTTGTGAGGCATGGTGACGCAGCCAGTTCTGACAAAAGTGCGGCTGAAAAATATGTTCCTGAATTCCAGGAGTACCTAGAGGCTGAACAATTCCTCCCCAACAAGTGTTTAATTGTGATGAAACAGGCCTGTTTTGGAAGAAAATGCCCAACAGGACCTACATTACTCAGGAGGAAAAGGCACAGCCAGGACATAAGCCTATGAAAGACAGGCTAACTTTGATGCTTTGTGCCAATGCCAGTGGTGATTGCAAAGTGAAGCCTTACTGGTGTATCTTTTGAAAATCCCCAGTGTTTGGCAGATGCGGTGTCAGCAAGTCTAACTTGTGTGTGATGTGGAAGTCTAACAAAAGGCTTGGGTCACAAAGGACATTTTCTTAGATTGGTTCAATGAAGTGTTTGGCCCAGTGTGAAGAAATATCTATTGGACAATAATTTGCCACTTAAGTGCCTCCTGATAATGGACAATGCTCCTTGTCATCCTCCAAACTTGGTAGAGAAAATTGTGGAGGAGTTTAAATTCATCAAAGTGAAGTTCTTGCCCCTAATACCACTCCTCTCCTCCAGCCCATGGACCAGCAGGTCATTTCCAACTTTAAAAACTCTATACCAAAGCAATGTTTCAAAAGTGCTTTTATGTGACCCAGACATGAACATAACCCTAAGAGAATTTTGGAAAAACATTTCCATATGCTGCATTGTGTACACCTTATAGGTAAGGCTTGGGAGGGAGTGACTACCAGGACTTTGAACTCTGCCTGGGGAAAATTGTGGCCAGACTGTGTCCTAGAGAGGGATTTTGAAGGTTTTGGGGCTGAGCCTCAGAACCCTGAGCATGAGCCTGAGCCTGAGCCTGTTTTGGAAGAAATTGTGGAATTGGGCAAGTCTTTGGGGTTAGAGGTGAGTGGTGAGGATGTGGAACAGTTGGTGGAGGAGCACAAGGAAGAGCTAACCACTGAAGATCTGCAAGAGCTTCAACAGCAACTGGAACAAGAGAGAAGAGGTCAGGACAATGGTTCAGAGGAGGAGGAGGAGGTGGAACAAAAATGGAAGAATGTGCCTTCTTCAAGGATTAGGGAGATCTGTGCCAAATGGAGTGATGTGCAAGCATTTATGGATGAATATCACCCTAACCATGCTGTTGCAGGCCGTGCTGGCAACCTGTACAATGACACAGTGGTGTGTCATTTCAGGGATGTGTTAAAGAATCGCCAGACACAGAGCTCCTGGACAAATTTGTTGTTAGAAAGAGGTCTAGTGACTCTCAAGCTGGTCCTAGTGGCATTCAAAGAAAAGGGAAGTAACCCAGAAAAGGACTTGGTACCTGCAGTGTTAATGGAAGGATTCCCCTTCCAAACACTAGCATACTACTCCACCTTCTCCCTCCTCCCGTCCTCCACACATCAACAACTCTTCAATAAATGTAAGTGACATGTTATTGTACAATATTTGCATGTGTATTTATGTATTCTTTATTAAATTATTTATTATTTAATGTCCAAAAGTTCTAAAAAATATTTTATTTAACTACTTTTGGAAGTCTTGGACGGATTAAATTTATTTCCATTATTTCTTATGGGGAAAATTGATTCGTTTAACGATTGTTTCAGCCTTAAAATATGCCTCTCTGACGGATTAATATCGTAAGTCGGGTACCACTGTAGTTTAAATTAAGTAGAGGTAGTTGTAGCCCTTGGATTCTATCCACCTCCATCTGCAAATTCTATGCCATTTTTCAATATGGTATCGTATATTACTCCCAGTTTTCTTGCTGTAGGAAGTGAAAGGTGGAGAGAGAATTTTCCTGTACTATCCTTGGCTCAGACACCTAGATAATATACAAAGCTTTTAATTTAAATTGAGGTACAGCAGTTAATTTTCTCAGCAGTTAGCCTTGAAGTGGACTTCATAGTCCTCTTTCTATCTCCCATGTACCTATGTAAGTACATACTTGCTTTACCTAGATTCTATATTTCACAGTGCAGATGTGAAACTAGCCAATTCTGTTGAGATAGATAAATTGAACATAACTTTTTCCAGACCTTCTAAAAGTTACATTGGTCCCTTGACAGTATAAACATATATGGGAGTCCGCACATTTTTACCTTTCAGTGATGACCCTATTAGGTTCCATGTATACTCTTTGAACTTACACTGGCCCTGTCAAGCATTCTGTTTATTGTGTCTGAGTATATATATTTATATGCTTCAACACTTGCACACTTCAACACTCACTTTCTTTCTTATATCTCTCTTCAATTGGATCTGGTCTGAAGGAGTATTTTTTATACGTACATCTCTACTCAGAGGTAGAAGTGTCTCAGGACCTCCTAATGTGAGGAAGGGATGATGGAAAATAAATTCTTCATTCTTAGTTTCAAATTAATTTAAATTGATTTTATTGAGCATTTAAGTAATAATAAACATAATAAAGTTTAAAGTATAAATACATAACTACAGTAGTATATTGTCTTTACAGTCGGGCACGAAAAATTCTGAATATAATACCCTAGATAATTATTTTGGTACAGGAACATCAATATGTTCATCTTTGATTGATGTTTAAATGCTTTGTCTTTGAAATTTTGCCCTGAAATTTTCCCTTAGATATTTGGTCAGCTAGGCAGGGTAGATCATATGTTCAGAAGATCTGTGGTGCCCATCCATATGAACATCTGGTGCTCAACTCTTTATGTATTATCACAGGTTCCTATCTGCTCTTAACCTGCAACTGCCTCCACTGTCTTTTCAGTGTTTTGTCAGCTCCTGGAGTCAGCCTGGAAAGCTCACCTGCCTCATGTGGATCAACTCCAGTATCTGCTCAACCCTATTTACAGGATCAGAAGCCTTTAGGGATTATGTGCTCAGTGCAGGATCTTCTGGCGAATGTGTCATGCAGCAGTGATATCCAAATAGATACTTTGCCACAGGAAGAAAATAGTGAAGACAATGTTTTAAGTGATAGGTTTAACAAGTCTGACATTGCCGAGGGGCCAGAGAAACAGCAGGAATTAAGTCCAAGTTCTTTTTGAAAAAGTGTTAATAGGAACTAAACTTCAGATTATCCTCATCAGAATTTGAAGGGGTGGATCAAGTAGATCACATTAAAAAAGCCCTCAGAGAGAAGCAGTGATAAGAGAGTCTGTACAGTGCTGCACTCAGATGGTACCTAGTGCACAGTATTACTCTCAAATGAAGTACCTAACATGTGTCATTATCAGATAACTAGAAATGGTATGACCAACAAACAAGAAGAGGACAGGGTTTTAGATAATATTTCCCCTTCTCTTGGTAGTCAAAATAATCGTTTAGTAAAGTTTATCATAGCCTAACTAGATACTCTAGTCCCAACAATGTTGGTCTTCCCCATAAGTCAATAAGTACAAGTCAGACCAGTCTGAATAGATTACGAAAGACTGAAAAGCTATTAAAAAAAGTATTTTAAGAAATAGTGTGCAGCAAGAGGCCAGATAGTCTCTGATACAGATATAAGACTGACTTCATTCCCTTTTGCAATGGTTCTGAAGACTTATCTCTTGAAAACCTCATTTGCCAAATGTAAATTAGCAGTAATTGACAGAATGCACATAATAGAGATAGAGTCACCTGAAAGAGTTCAAGATGCCAGACTGATTATAAAAATATTTATGGAGGAAAGATAATCTTGGTAGAAATTTTTCAACTAAACCTTTTAACCATTATGCAGAACTTTAATGAAACCCAAACAACTCTGTTCTGCCTCATGATTATGAAAACATATGTGCTATTAATATCAACGAGAAATGGGGGGGAGTTAGAAACGGAAAACTTATTAGATATTGAAGATAGAATTCATGACAATATTCAACAAAAGAGAGATTGAAAGTGTTAGACAGTACTTTGTCTTCAAGTTTTCATTCTGAGCATAGTATACTGAAGGGCATTCAGAGTCGTGGGGTCACTCAGTATAATTGATGATTGTGACTCAGTGTTATCTAGATCATTACCTGATTTAAAGTACACCCCAAATTAGAAACTTGTCTTGAAGAACCAGAGGAAGAGGAAGATGCTGTAATATCTTTTCCCGGGTTTAAAAAGTGAAAGATAACAAGAGACTAATGGGCGCTCTTGATCAACTGAGAGCTACCAGACCAGTAAATAAATCAAATTCTGTTAATGATATCCCAAATTTGAAACCATATGGATAGGAGGTGTTAAAAAAGTCAGAGAGTGATAACATTTCCCCCCACAATGACTTCTTCCAAATAGCAGGTCGTCTCTTGTTGTTACTATTGGGGATGTTCATACAAAGAATCACTCTGCAATCTTTTTCTCTACCATGTCTGATCTATTTTTCAGATATTATAGTGAGAATGAGAAGAATAACTCGGTAGGTTCTCTTGCTTCGACGACCCCAAAGATTTTTCTCGAGAAATGATGCGTGCCATTTCTGTGCCAGATAAAAACGCTATTAGAAAGTGGTGAGCTGATAGAAGAGCAAAAGAAAGGGAAAAAGGGAAAAAACAAATGGATTTGACAAATCAGAAGCTTTAAGTTCATTGGTTGTAAACCAGAGGATCCTGGGACTACACCTGTAGCCTCGGGGAATGCAGCCGCCTTTTCCCCAAGTTCTCTGTACTACGTGAGAGATTTGGAACATCCTAACCAGATGCCCTCAAAATCACCATTAAAAAATAGACAGTCTGCTCAGAAAAGGGGTTTACAAGATGGTACTGAAAAAGGCATTAAAAAAGCAGGCATGAAAGTCTTTAGAAGACCCAGAGTTCACGTCATAACGCCAAAAAAGATGATAACAAGGACACTCCCCGTCTCAAAAGTCCTTTTAAATCTAAGAGTGTCACTCCATCAACTCCGGCAATAAGAATTAGCACAGAAACTCCTACAGAGTTCAAACCCAAGCCCTACAGCAGAAGGTGAAATAACAAAGTCAGTTCAGAGAACACCCATATTAAAACTCAACTGATCCCCAAAATAATAAAAGGGAAAACCAAAAACCAGCACACCCGATAACTTAAAAAAAAGCTTTAGCAAGAAAGTAACGGTGGCTGTAGATCAAAAGTGACTAAAATAACTGGGGCCAAGCCAGCACTTGAGGCAACAAGCAGTTACCTCCCAAAAAAGAATCTTAGTGCTGTGTCGGTGTTTCCATCGGGAAAACCCATTAAAGGGTTCCATTATCAGAAAATCGTCAAAATGGCAAGCTCTAAATCTTTTACATAAGTTATCCAAGAAATGGGATATACACAAAAGTTATACACCAGTCTGCTTCTTTTAGTTCCCGTTCTTCCAGGAAAGACTGTTCTTAATTTAAAGAATTCTAGGACTCCTGTAAGTGATGAAAATAGTCAGGAAATTCTGCATATAATCCCCCTATATCAGGTCTGCAGGAAAGTCTTTAAATTTGAAGCTGTTCAGACATCTCCTAGAATGATCCTAATCGGTGGTCAGATAATGTTTTCTGGTGCTTTGGGGCTTCCTCAATATCATTTCCCGACCCCAGACCAAAACATAATTTATTTCTGAAACCACAGAATGCCCCAGAATCAGCAAAATATTTCCTGGGCATGTTATTCTGTCCCCTCTCAGTCCCAAATTCAATATGCAAAAGTCTACTTTGTCTCCAAATTCCAAAAAAAATTTTAGGCGAATATAAATCAGAACTTCAGTTTATGTTCTGTACATTCAAAATAACCAGTGATTTACACTCACTTTGTCTTCAGACAGGAAAACTCCTGTGGTTTAGCGCTTTTTTGATTATAATAATAATTCCCGACTATAATTATATGCAGTTGTATTGCTATTATTCATATCACTGCCATGTCTACTCATTTTTTGTAGTTTTATTCAAACTGCCTAGTAAGTAATTTTTTTACAAGTCTGGTCTGAGGAGCATTAATGGCATAGTTTATTTGTTTTCAATAATTTGGTTCATAATTTTGAAAGTGTTTGAGGTATCACATTTAGAATACTGTACAGTGGACCCGGTTTTCGTACTGCTCAAAACTACCCATTATGTAAGGGATTTTTTTAAGTCTTTTGTAGTGTATTTTGGGGTCTAAAAGGACTAATCTAATTTACATTATTCCTTATGGGAATAAATTGTTGTAACGAAATTTTAACAGCATTCTGGACGAATTTTGACCGTTAACCAGGGGTCACTGTATAGTGCATTGATAAATGTGTCACACTCTTTAAACTATGTTCATGTGCCCACAGTTATGAGGTGAAAGACCCGAAGTGATTCTAACATTGCACACATTTTCTTTTAAACATTTTGTCAGGATGATCTACTTTGTTTGCACCAGAAAAGCTTGTCATGTTCTGTTTAGTACGTATTTATCTTATCACGAAGTTCTTGAAGTTTCTGTTTTTGTAGCACTTACTGTGTCTTGTAAATCATGCCATCATTCATTCAATTTTTGTTTAATTATGGCCTCATGGTTTCCTGTTGACTGGGTTACTAGTCTTCCTTATATAATCTTTTATCCTTTATTTCTATACTGTTGCCTGCAGTTTTCCACATTTTCTCGACATGTAAATACATTGTACCTCATTATGAGTATCTGTGGTATCTGTAGGTTCTTTTAGAAAACATAATAGTATCTTATTTGTCCATTATAGAAAACTTAAAATAATTATTTATTTTATCTCAACCCTGAATAAATAATTATGTAATTGTCCATCTTGGGAAAACCTTCATTAATTGATTACACTTTATTTACTATTTTCTCTTGACATATTTGCATTCATTTGAATTGCCATGTATTCCCAGTCAAAAGGTATGTTTAATTGTCTTTTCTCCTCCTTGCTGTATCTTTTACATATGTTATTCTTCAAAAAGTATTCATTTCTTATTTTAAAAAAAAATTAAAAAATTTCTACCATGATAAATTCTAAAATTTTTTTTCCCCTGCCTCTGCTCATATCATTTCTAAAATAAATTAGGTCAAGTAAAAATTATTTTGTTAGAATTAACTGTGTATTCTTGCTCAATAATGCTCCTTTGTAATAAAGTAGCTCCTGACACAAGAGTGTATTGGAATAATGTTTTTAATTCCTCATTGAATTGGTATTTTTAACACCCTGCCGTCTGCTGCAAGGTAGAATTTTTTTTAGTTGGCTATAGTGATCACTAAAAATCACTATAAACTGCCTCTGTTGTATTTCTGCTTTGTGGGATACTCAGTAGATTGCCATTATTGTGTTTACTGTACCCTTATTTTTTAAACCTAAGGTCTTCAATGTCAAAGTAATGTACAATGTCACAAAATATGCACATTCCTCTATGTATACACATAAGTGAAGACTTGGACTTTTTTTAATTTTCCTACTTCATGTTTATTAGTCATACGTAACATTTTTCCTGTAAAATTTATTTTTAAGTAATGTATTCAGAAGAATGGGCAAGTTTCAGAACAAGCTTTCATTGGAAGAACATTTATAATAACTTGTGACTTATAAAGCTCTACACAGAAAAATATTGTCCTAATTAAACTTGTTCTTCAAATTATGTCTTCTTCGCTAATGTCAGCAGCATGACATTTGATTTAATATTACTAAAATTATAAATATTCATTTTGTCACTAATAAATATTTGACATATAACCTGCTTTAAATATTAAAATACTTACTACACAAATCTTTTGGTGTGAAAGTATGATTCATATTTGTAATTAGTCTCACTGTGGATGGGGAGACTCGTTACTCATATATGTGCAACCTGAATGTTTATATCTGACATATTTGGGGCTGTTATAGCTGATGTTTTTCGACTACTAAGGAGGGTTATTATTTTAAAACGAGTACTTAAAATAAACTTAAATATACTCTTTTGAGACAAACTATTTTTTTGTCTGTTAAATGAAAGATGAGCTCTTTCATGACTTGCTTCTGATTAGTCCTACATCAAACCAAAGTTAAACTTATGGGGCAAAATTAGCACCTACATTACTTGTATTTAGAAAAGCTACAGAGAATACTTGAGTCACTGTCTCACTTCATTGATGATATTAACTTTTTTTTTTTTTTTTTTTAAAATAAGGGAATGAAGTACAGAATCTTAACCCTTTCAGGGTTATTACGTACTAGTACACCTAAATTCTAGCGCCCGGGAAAACAAGCAGAAACAGGCTGTTAGGCCTAGATGTGATAGAATGGGTCTGTGCGGTCAGTGTGCGCAGTATAAGCCACAGTGCTGTGTCTTCCTTTGCAGATGACACCGTCCCTATGACAGTGTCCACCGTTGAAGACACTGCAAGACTCAAGCAGACATAAACCAAATCTTTAAATGGGCTGCAGAAAACAATATGGAAGTTCAATGATGGGAAAATTTTAATTACTCAGATCGGAAAAAGTGAAGAAATTAAAATCTCATCGGAGTACAAAACTAATTCCAACCACAAAATGAAACGAAAACTAATGTCAAAGACCTGGGAGTGATCATGTCAGAGGATCTCACCTTCAAGGACCATAACAATGTAGCAATTGCATCTGCTCGAAAATGACAGGATGGATAATGAGAACCTTCAAAACCAAGGGGTGCCAAGCCCATGTTGACACTTAAGATCGCTTGTTCTATCTGGCTGGAATATTGTGCACACTAACTGCACCTTTCAAGGCGGGTGAAATTGCTGACCTTGAAAATGTGCAGAGAACCTTCCCGCACGCATAAGTGCGATAAACCACCTCAACTACTGGGAACGCTTGAAGTTCCCAAACCTGTACTCTCTAGAACGCAGGCGGAGAGATACATTATTATATACACATGGAAAATTCTCGGGGGTTAGTACCAAACTTTTACAAAAAAACACTCCAACGGGAAAAGACTCGGCAGGCGTGTAACATCCCCCAATGAAGAGCAGGGGTGCCACTAGCACGTTGAGGACAACACAATAAGTGTGAGGGCCCAAGATTGTTCAACTGCCTCCCGCCATCAGGATTACCAACAAGCCCCTGGCTGTCTTCAAGCAGGCACTGGACAGGCACCTCAAGTCGGTACCTGATCAGCCGGGCTGGTGGTTTCGTTGGACTGCGTGCGGCCAGCAGTAACAGCCTGGTTGTCAGGTCGGTCCAAAAGAGGCCTGGTCAAGACCGGGCCCGGGGCGTTGACCCCTGGAAGTCTCTCAGGTAGACTCCAGGTAGTATAAAAAATTCCTCACCACAAGTGCAAAATGAAAAAAACTCCCGACCGTGTGTTTGGTTTTAAAACAGCGACTTTGAGTCTATTTTGTATGGTATTTATTGATGTATTCTCGTTTTCTTGGTCTCATTTGATAGATTGGAAGATATATTACAGAAATAGAGATGATATTGATTGGTTTGACAATATAATTTTAAATTGAGCTCAAAGAAGGAAAATGTTTGATTTTTGGATTTCAAGAGTAAACAAATAACCATGCGTCCAATACACATCAAAGAAATCTAATATTCATGCACAAGTGCTCTGATATTATTTATACCATTTTACAATGATGCAGTTGTATACATAACAGTAAATCTTCTATTTTTTTGTGAGAATAAAAATTCAAAATGAAAAGCAAAAGGAATGTAAGAGGAGCCTGGAAACGTGACTAATGAACAGAGAAGATGTTATTTTAGTGCCAGGAATGTCTGTCTTGTTTATTCTGGACCCTATTTTGAAATGGGCCAAATTGCCATTTTCTGACCACTATTTTGGGTAGTTGTAATTGGTAAATAGGCGGTTTCTTGTACTCAATCGATAGAAGAAATGGAGTTCTAGGAAATAGCTATAATTTTAGTAGACTGAAACATTGGAATTTGCCGAAAATAGGGCTCAAAGTGGCTAAATCGCCGATGCATAAATGTCATCCATACCAATACTTCGCGAAATCATAATTCCGTTAGTTTTAGTCAAATTTCATAATTTTTGTAGGCGTATGATCGGAAAAGATTCTCTATCATTTCATAAGAAAAATAATTTTTTTTTTAAATTCTTGGACCCTGAGAATGAGTTTCGAGAGGGGCCTTGGACCCTGAAAGGGTTAATACTAATGTGTATGCAGTCCTATTCTTCATTGAAAAAGCAAAATTTTTATAATGTAATCTAAGTACAGGCAGCCCTGCTTATACAGCAGGTTAGGTTCTGGGCTATGCTGTAAAGCACATGTAAGCATGATAACATGTTTACACCTTCATATATTAACCCTTTCAATGCTCTCAAACTTGCTGTCAGGTCACAAAATTTTAGAAAAAAAAAAATCTTAAGAAATGGTAGGAGATCTTTTTCAAAGTCATAAAACAAAACGTACAAAATTTGATGGAAAACGACAAAATTACGCTTTTGCGAATTTTTGCTGTGTCAGCAATAATTACGCATCAGCAATTTCGTCCATTTTGAGTCTGATTTTAGGCCAATTCCATTGTTTCAGTTGACCAAATTCTTAACTATTTCGCTAGTACATATATCTTCCATTCTATCAATTGAGTACAAGAAACTGCCCATTCAACTATTTAAATTACCCAATACGTAAAGTGATCAGAAATTGGTAATTTGGCCAATTTCACAAAAAATCAAGAAATGCCAGTTTCAAAATAGGGTCCACAATAAACAATGTGGACATTCCTCACAAAATAACATTTCCTCTGTTCATTAGTCATGTCCCAGGCCTCTTCTATATTACGCTTGCTTTCCATTTTGAATTTTTATTCACACAAAAAATAGAATATTTACTGTTATGCAGACTACTAAATTATTGTAATAATTTTATGTATAATAATGTCAGTGCATTTTTAAATGCATATTAGAGTGGCCAGATAAATGTGTATTGAACTAGTGACGTCATTTGTGTACCCTGGAATATTGGCAAAAATCAAACATTTCTGCTACTGAGCTCAATTTCAAGATATACTTTCAGTCCTGAACAATCAAAATCATCTCCATTTCTGTAATATATCTTCCATTCTATCAAATGAGACAAAGAAACAGAGAATACAACAATAAAAACCAATGAAAATACACCATAAATTTGCTGTATTAAACCAAAAACACGGTTGCATTTTTTCCCCCGTTTTGCACTGCATGCTGCAGGAATTTTTTTTATATGGTGTACACTTACCACATAGACCCATTCTCTTATATCTAGGCCCAAATTTACGCTACAGCTTATCTGAGTGAGCTGAGCTCATGGCGTAGTACTACGGGACCGAACACTGGCTTCAAAGCAGAACAACAGGACCGACCTCGAAAGGGGTTAATGAACAATATACTAAGTATAAAAACCTCATATACAGTACAACATTACTTACCTTAAAATATTTTGGTCCTTAGCTTAAAGTGAGTGGTGAATATATTTATTGTAGGAAGTCTGAATAAATGAAAAATGGGTATAATTGAAAACCACTATATTAGCAAAGCACTGTCTTAAACTAATGCTGTACTGTACTTAGTGAACCCCTGAAGGGCAGTGCCTTGATGTCAGTGAGGGGCTCTTGATCCAAGAGGTGGATCTATCTTACGTGGATCAAACCTAAGTTCTCCCTATAACTCTCATTCTGTGTGACCCCATGGGTTTAGTGCTCCTCCCATAAATGTAATGAAAGTTTTGTGAAACATTAAACCAATAATTCCCAAACTTTTTCATCCATGAACCAAAATTATATTTTCTCTGTAACCCAAATGAGAGCATTGCCTAAATAGCACCCCAACAAATCACCATAGTTTTGTAGCATAATGTTAAAAACAAAATAGGTAATCACTCATGGCCATGCCCCTGGATTTGAGAACCCAGGGTAAATCCATGATGGTCATTCACCCCAAGGAGTGGGAGACACTACCTAACTGTACTCTGCTAGCGGTGCTGTATGACCCTTGGCTGTATAACCCTTGTGGTTTAGCGTTCTTTGATTATAATAATAATGTATGACCCTTGTGGGTTTAGCCCTTCATTTATTTGTAATAATAATAATGTACTCTGCTAACCTCTAGTCTTATAAAAATGTTTGTGAACCATTATTTCTCATCTTTGGTATAAAGACACTGTAGAACCAGCTTTTATTGAGGAGTACATTTCTCAACCCTAAGTAAAATATCCCAATAAAGGCTTGGTCCATATTTGGTTTCTATACTCATAAATGTTGGGATTATGCTTCATCAGTTATTTTTTGTCTTATTGTAAAAGAAAGGCACATTGCAGAACATGCTTTTATTGGGACAAAGTTTGTCTGTTAGGATCTTTATCAACCAATCCAGTCCCAGTGGAAGTTTGCCTTTCAAAATGTCTTATCTTGACTATTGTCAGCAGGATGTTATTGCCATCGGGTAATGTATACTCACATAAGTAACAGTTACTGATCTGTTAATATTAAATCTGTAATAAATTCACTGGTACTTACAAATATATACTTTTGTAGATGCATTTATATTGATTTAATTGTTCCTAATTTTATTTTTGTACTATGGCAGAATAGCTGACCTTTTCTTTGTCTCATGAATAAACAAGGTGACACTTAAATTCTAAAAGCTATTTGCATTAAGTATGCCTTTATCTTCAGTTTCCCCTGCATATTTTTTTTTAACACATTGGCCATTTCTTATTATAGCTGCTAATTACTGTATTTTCCTGGGAGATAACACTATGTGGATTTTACACAAATAACCCGCACATAGGAAACAAACCTATGACAAAGTTTTGGTCTGACTTGGACCATTATATAGCTAATGGTCAAAGTCGGACCAAAACGTCATCATAAGTTTCAGTCGCCTGTGTGCATGTTATTTTTGTGTTGTTCCAGTCATGGTATTGTGCCTTTTTATTCTTCACTATTTAGATTATTCACCCCAGAGGGTTAATAACTTGAGAAAGCCAATCATTATACTCAGCTGAGGCTTATACCAAATATACAGGATGATCCCGCTTAACAGAGCTTCACTTTACAGCATTTCACTAATGCAGCTGTTTTCAATTATACTCATTCTTTATTAATTCAGAATTCTTTCTTTCTTTCAACGCACTGGCTGTATCCCACTGAGGCAGATTGGTCCCCAAAATAAAAACAAGTTTCTCTTTTAAACTTTAGTAATGTATACAGGAGAAAGGGTTACTAACCCTTGCTCCCTAATTCAGACTTCCTACAATAATATATTCACCACTCACTATAAGCTAAGGATGAAAATATTTTAAGGTAAGTACAGCCTCTCCTCACTTAGCGACGTACTCGTTTACCGACACCTCGGACTTACAACGGCCTCTCTGACCAGTATTTGTACCTAATATATATTAGACCTAGGTGTCCCCAGGGTAGCATTCTGGGCCTCTTGTTTATCTCGACTATATAAATGACGTACCCATCTCCACCCAACATATGAAATCTACATTCCTTGCTGACCACGAACCATTTCATTACCAGGACCAGATTCTGCATCAATAAACACAAGAGTGTATGGTTGAAACAATATTATAAATCCTTCTGAAAACAAACTAGATGTTAGAATCATTGATACTCTAATGGAACAGAAGGAAGAGGAATATTCCTTTGTCTAATAATAGACAAGAAACAAAAATTTAATGCTCATATTAAATTTTTTTTTTTTTTTCAACAAGTCGGCCGTCTCCCACCGAGGCAGGGTGACCCAAAAAGAAAGAAAATCCCCAAAAAGAAAAACTTTCATCATCATTCAACACTTTCACCACACTCATACATAATCACTGTCTTTGCAGAGAAGCTCAAATACTACAGCTGAGAAAAGTCCTCCCAGCTGTCACTATCTCAGACCCCTCCTTTAAAGTGCAGGCATTGTACTTCCCATTTCCAGGACTCAAGTCCAACTAAATCAATTAACTGGTTTCCCTGAATCCCTTCACACAATGTTACCCTGCTCACACTCCAACAGATGCGTCATGTCCAAAAACCATTCGTCTCCATTCACTCCTTCTAACAGCTCACACATGCTTGCTGGAAGTCCAAGCCCTCGCCCACAAAACCTCCTTTACCCCTTCCTCCAACTTTTCTAGGACGACCCTACCCCGCCTTCCTTCCCTACAGATTTATACGCTCTCCAAGTCATTCTACTTTGATCCATTCTCTAAATGACCAAACCACCTCAACAACCCTCTTCAGCCCTCTGACAAATACTTTTAGTAACTCCACACCTTCTCCTAATTTCCACATTCCGAATTTTCTGCATAATATTTACACCACACATTGCCCTTAGACAGGACATCTCCACTGCCTCCAGCCTCCTCCTCGCTGCAGCATTTGCAACCCATGCTTCACACCCATATAAGAGTGTTGTACCACTATACTTTCGTCACATTCCCTTCTTTGCCTCCATGGATAACGTTTTTGTCTCCACAGATACCTCAATGCACCACTCACCTTTTTCCTTCATCAATTCTATGGTTAACCTCATCCTTCATAAACCCATCTGCTGACACATCAACTCCCAAATATCTGAAAACATTTACTTCTTCCATAATCCCTCTCTCCAATGTGATATCCAATTTTTCTTTATTTAAATCGTTTGATACCCTCATCACCTTACTCTTATCTATGTTACTTTTAACTTTCTACCTTACACACTCTCCCAAACTCGTCCACTAACCTTGCAACTTTTCTTTTTGAATCTCCCATAAGCACAGTATCATCAGCAAAAGTAACTGTGTCAACTCCCATTTGCATTTAATTCTCCATAATTTAATCCCACCCCCTCCCCAACACCCTAGCATTTCTTACTTTTACAACCCCATCTATAAATATATTAAACAACCATGGTGACATTACACAACCCTGTCTAAGACCTACTTTTACCAGGAAGTAATCTCCCTCTCCTACACACCCTAACCTGAGCCTCACTATCCTCATAAAAACTCTTTACAGCCTTCAGTAACTTACTACCTATTCCATACACTTGCAACATTTGCCACATTGCTCCCCTATCCACTCTATCATATGCCTTTTCTAAATCCATAAATGCAATAAAAACTTCTCTACCTTTATCTAAATACTGTTCACATATATGCTTCACTGTAAACACTTGATCTACACATCCCCTACCCACTCTAAAGCCTCCTTGCTCATCTGCAATCCTACTCTCTGTCTTACCTCTAATTCTTTCAATAATAACCCTGCCATACACTTTACCTGGTATACTCAGTAAACTTATTCCCCCTATAATTTTTACACTCTCTTTTATCCCCTTTCCCCTTTATATAATGGAACTATACATGCTCGCTGCCAATCCTAGGTACCTTCCCTCTTTCATACATTAATTAAACAAAAATACCAACCACTCCAGCACTATATCCCCCTGCTTTTAACATTTCTGTCATGATTCCGTCAATTCCAGCTGCTTTACCTTTCATTCTACGTAATGCCTCACGCACCTCCCCCACACTCACATCCTGCTCTTCTTCACTCCTAAACGATGTTGTACCTCCCTGGCCAGTACATGAAATTATCGCCTCCCTCTTTTCATCGACATTTAAAAGTTCCTCAAAATATTCCCGCCATCTACCAATACCTCCAGCTCCCCATCTACTAACTCCCTACTCTGTTTTTAACTGACAAATCCATTCGTTCCTAGGCTTTCTTACCTTGTTTATCTCCTCCAAAATTTTTTGTTTCAGCAAAATTTCTTGACAGATCCTCTCCCATTCTTTCATCCGCTCTTCTTTTGCACTCTCTCACCACTCTCTTCACCTTTCTTTTACTCTCCATATACTCTGCTCTTCTACTAACACTTCTGTTTTGTAAAAACCTCTCATAAGCTACCTTTTCTCTTTTATCACACCCTTTACTTCTTCATTCCACCACTCACTCCTCTTTCCTCCTGCACCCACCCTCCTATAACCACAAACTTCTGCCCCACATTCTAATACTGCATTTTTAAAACTATCCCAACTCTCTTCAACCCCCACTACTCCTACTTGCACTAGCCCACCTTTCTGCCAATAGTTGCTTATATCTCACCCTAACTTCCTCCTTCCTTAGTTTATACATTTTTACCTCTCTTTACTTGCTGTTGCCATTTTCCTTTGTCCCATCTACCTTTTACTCTAACTGTAGCTACAACCAAATAATGATCTGATATATCCGTTGCCCTCTATAAACATGTACATCCTGAAGCCTACTCATCAACCTTTTATCCACCAATACATAATCAACAAACTACTTTCCTACGTGCTATATCATACCTTGTATATTTATTTATCCTCTTTTTCATAAAATATGTATTACTTATTACCAAACCTCTTTCTACACATAGCTCAATTAATGGCTCCCCATTTACCATATTAAATACATAGTATATATCGGATCATTATTTAGTTGTAGCTACAGTTAGAGTAAGAGGTAGATGGGACATAAGGAAAATGGCAACAGCAAGTAAGAGAGGTGAAAGTGTATAAACTAAGGGAGGAGAAAGTTAGGGTGAGATATAAGCAACTTTTGGCAGAAAGGGGTAAATGCAAGTACATATGAATAGTGGGGGTTGAAGTTGGGATTGTTTAAAATGCAGTATTAGAATGTGGGGTAGCAGTTTGTGGCTATAGAGGTGGGTGCAGGAGAAAAGAGGAGTGATTGGTGTGATAAAGAGAAAAAGGTATCTTATGAGAGGTTTTTTCAAAACAGAAGTGTTGTAAGAAGAGCAGAGTATATGGAAAGTAAAAGAAAGGTGAAGAGAGTGGAAAGGAGAGCAGATGAAGAGTTGGAGAGGCACTGTCAAGAAATTTTGCGGAAAATAAGAAAAAGTTTTGGGGTGAGATAAACAAGTTAAGAAAAGCCTAGGGAACGAATGGATTTGTCAGTTAAAACAGAGTAGGGAATTATTAGATGGGGAGCTGGAGGTATTGGGTAGATGGCGGGAAAATTTTGAGGAACTTTAAATGTCGAAGAAAGGTAGGCGGAAATTTCATGCACTGGTCAGGGAGGGATAACATCTTTAGGAGTGAGGATGAGCAGGATGTGAGTGTGGAGATGTGAGGCATTACGTAGAATGAAAGGTAAATGTGAGGAACTGACGGATCATGACAGAAATGTTAAAAGCAGGGGGAGATATTGTGTTGGAGTGGTTGGTATTTATGTTTAATAAATGTATGAGATGAAGGTACCTAAGGATTGGCAGAGAGATGAAAGTTCCTTTATATAAAAGGAAGGGTGACAAAAGAGACTGTAAAATTATAGGGGAATAAGTTTACTGAGTATACCAGGTAAAGTGTACGGTAGGTTTATTATTGAAAGAATTAGGGTAAGACAGAGGTAGGATTGCAGATGAGCAAGGACTTTAGAGTGGGTAGGATGTGAGATCAAGTGTTTACATTGAAGCATATACATATGTGAACAGTATTTAGAAAAGGTAGGGAAGTTTTCTTGCATTATGGATTTAGAAAAAGCATATGATAAAAGTGGATAGGAGCAATGTGGCAGATGTTGCAAGTGTATGGAATAGGTAGTAAGTTACTGAATGCTGTAAAGTTTTTATGAGGATAGTGGACTCAGGTTAGGGTGTAGGAGAGAGGGAGATTACTTCCCAGTAAAAGTAGGTCTTAGACAGGATGTGTGATGTCACCATGGTTTTTTAATATATTTATAGATGGGTTAAAAAAGAAGTAAATGCAAGGGTGTTGGGGAGAGGAGGATTAAATTATGGTGAATCAAGTACAAAATGAGGTTGACACAGTTACTTTTTGCTGATGATACTGTGCTTATAGGATTCTAAAGAAAAGTTGCAAAGGTTAGTGGGAGTTTGGGAAGTGTGTAAAGGTAGAAGTTGAAGTGAACATGAAGAGTAAGGTGATGAGGTATCAAACGATTTGATAAAGAAAATTGGATATCACATTGGAGAGGGGAGTATGAAAGAAAGTGAATGTTTTCAGATATTTGGAGTTGACTTGTGAGCAGATGGGTTTATGAAGGATGAGTTAACCATAGAATTGATGAAGAAAAAAAGGCGAGTGGTGCGTTGAGGTATCTGTGGAGAAAAACGTTATCTATGGAGGCAAAGAAGGAATGTATGAAAGTATAGTGGTACCAACACTTATATATGGGTGTGAAGCTTAGTTGTAAATGCTGCAGTGAGGAGCGGCTGGAGGCAGTGGAGATGTCTTGTCTAAGGGCAATGTTGGTGTAAATATTATGCAGAGAATTTGGAGTGTGGAAATTAGGAGGAGATGTGGAGTTACTAAAAGTATTAGATCGGAGGGATGAAGAGGGGTTGTTGAGGTGGTTTGATCATTTAGAGAGAATGGATCAAAGTAGAATGACTTGGAGCGTATAAATCTGTAGGGAAGGAAGAAGGAGGGGTTGTCCTCGAAGGTTGGAGGGAAGGGGTAAAGAGGTTTTGTGGGCAAGGGGCTTTGGACTTCCAGCAAGCATGTGTGAGCGTGTTGATAGAAGTGAATGGAGACGAATGGTTTTTGGGACCTGACGAGTTGTTGGAGTGTGAGCTGGGTAATATTTAGTGAAGGTTCACTGAAACCGGTTATTGATTTAGCTGGACTTGAGTCCTGGAAATAGGAAGTACAGTGCCTGCACTTTAAAGGAGGGGTCTGGGATAGTGACAGTTTGGAGGACTATTCTAAATTGTAGTATCTGAGCGCCTCTGAAAAAGACAATGATTATTATGAGTGAGGTGAAAGTGTTGAATAATGATGAAAATACGTATTTTCTTTTTGGGGATTTTTCTTTCTTAGGTCACCCTGCCTCGGTGGTGGACGGACTTGTTGAAAAAAATACAAGTCTCTAAAACAAGCAGGCAGGCCCTGCTTATACAGCAGGTTAGGTTTCAGGCTATTGCTGTAAAGTGAAACATATCCTCTTCTTTCTTTCTTTCTTTCTTTCTTTTTTTTTCATTTTCAAATGCATATGAAAGCCTGATAGTTACATTATCATATATTATAGTGAGCAATAGAGCTAGGCCTAAATAATGACTATACAGTACACACATTACTTTCCTAAAAATATTTTGTTCTTAGCTTATAGTGAGTGGTGAATTTGTTTATTGTAGGAAGTCTGAATAAATGATGATTTGGTGTAATTGAGAACCGCTGCATTAGCAAACGGTGTAAAGCAGGACTTACCTGTATACATAGTACGTACATATAGTCAAACCTTTAAAAACCTACTGAATATAAATGCAATTCATACATACAGTGGAATCTCGGTTTTTGATTAATTCGTTCCAGAAAGTTTGACGAAAACTGAAGCAATATTTCCCATAAGAAATAATGTACGAAATCAATTAATCCATTCCAGACACCCAAAAATATTAACAAAAATACATTTTATAGAGAATAACTATAGTTTTACTTGCAGAAAACAATGAGAAATAAATGTAAATGACAAATGAAATGGATAAATGCACATCACTTTTACCTTTATTGAAGACTCTTGTTGGTGTATGGAAGCGGCAAGGGGGAAAGGTTATTTTTGAAGGATTCCCCCCAAAGGACTTAAGGAATCAAGGCCCTGTCCTTACCCCTTCTTTAGTCTTTTCTGCCTAGGACCACGAGTCACTGTCCCCTGTCACACAAAAAAACTGTCCAAGAGGTCTGTTTCTGGCGTCTCTTTAAAATTTTTTAAAATGGGACAAGGCATTGTCATTGGCATGTTCAGACTCGCTTAACAGCAAACCCTCAATAAACAAGCACAAAAAACAATGGAGTATTACGAAATGTTTTGGCTGAACAAGGGTGATGCTCACTAATAATAAACAAAGGCAGACTGAGTCACTTGCATTGGGGTGGGGCGCAGGCGGGCAAAGGACGCATTCGGTATTCATTGCTACGAAAACCGAGGTGAACGGTGGGAAAAATTTCAACAAAAAAGTCATCAAAAAAACCAAATCCTCGAAACTGGGGCATTGAAAACCGAGGTTCCCTGTCGCTTTTTCAATTCCATGCTCAAAATGTTTACCTGGAGGGTTTTTGGGTCAATGCCCTGCAGCCCTTGTGACAATGTCCAATGGATCAGGCCTGATCAACCAGATATTACTGTTGGCCCATAAACCACATGAACCACAGCCTTGCTGATCAGGTACTGACTTTATGTGTCTGTCCAGGCTTTCTTGAATACAGCCAGGGTCTTTGTTAATTTTTATGTTGTGGGAGGCAGTTGAACAGTTTGGGCCCCTTACACTTTATTTTTGTCTCTTTATCGTGCTAGTGGTGCCCCTGCTTTTATTGGGGATGTTTCATCATGCTGAGCTTTTGCTTTGAGGGAGTGATTTTCATGTCAAATTTGGACTAATCCCTCGGTTTTTAAGTGTATATAATCATGTATCTTCCTGCCTGCATTCCAGGGAATACAAGTCAATGCTTTTGTTCCCAGTATTTTAGGTGTTGTATCGTACTTATGTGTGCTGAGGGTTCTCTGTACATTTTCTAGGTCAACAATTTCACCTGACTTGTTAGTGTGCAGCAATATTCCAAACCTAGATAAACAAGCATCTGAAGAGTGTCATCATGAGCTTTCACACTAGTTTAACGTTCTCATTATCCACCATGTCTCAATAAAGTATTATTATTATTATTATTTTATTATTATTAATTTCCATCCTGTTTTTCTGCAGATTCGACATACAATGTTGTGGTCTTTGAAAGTGAATCCTCTAACATTATCCTCCAATCCCTTTAATTAGTTTTTTTTCTCTATGGTGTGGTTGGAATTGTTTATATGATATGTTTTAATTTCCTCCGTTTTCCATATCGGATACGTAATTTAAATTTCTCATCATTAACCTGTTGTTTTTCGGCCCATTTAAAGATTTGTTTTATGTCCCCGGAGTCTTGCAGTTCTTCAATGGGGACCTTTGCAAATTGGGTGTCATCTGCAAAGGAAGACACTGCTGTTACACTATAATACTGTCACTGAATGCAGATGTTATATACACGATTTTGCAAAAGCCTTTGACAAGTGTGACCATTGTGTAATAGCACCAAAATGCGTGATAAAGGAATAACAGGAAAAGTTGGTAGATGGATCTATAATTTCCTAACTGTTGAACACAAAAGTAGTAGTCAACAGGTAAAGTCAGGCAGCTACTGTGAAAAGCCTGTTCCACAAGGCACAATGCTCCCATCCTATTCCTCATCCTCATATCAGCATTGACAGGGATATAAGCCACAGTGCTGTTCTTCCTTTGCAGATGACACCCGAACTTATGACATGTCCACCTTGAAGACACTGCAAGACTCAAGCAGACATAAACCAAATCTTTAAATGGGCTGCAGAAAACAATATGAAGTTCAATGATGAGAAATTTCAATTTAATCGGAAAACGTGAAAAATTAAAATCTCATCGGAGTACAAAACTAATTCCAACCACACAATAGAGCGAAAAACTAATGTCAAAGACCTGGAGTGATCATGTCAGAGGATCTCACCTTCAAGGACCATAACTGTGCAATTGCATCTGCCGAAAATGACAGGATGGATTGAGAACCTTCAAAACCAGGATGCCAAGCCCATGTTGACCTTACAGATCCTTGCATTGGCTGGAATATTGCTCACCTTCCTTTGGGCGGGTGAAATTGCTGACCTTGAAAATTCAGAGAACCTTCACCCGCATAAGTGCGATAAACCACCTCATACTGGGAACGCGAATTCCTAAATCTGTATTCAGAACGCAGGCGGGAGAGATACATTATTATATACACATGGAAAATTCTCGAGGGCTTAGTACAAACTTAAAAAATCCCTAAAAGCAAAAGACTCGGCGGCGATGTAACATCCCCCAAGGAAGGCAGGGTGCCACTGCAGTTGAGGGACAACACAATAAGTGTCAGGGGCCCAAGATTTTCAATGCCTCCCAGCATCATCAGGGGATTCCAACAAACCCGGCTGTCTTCAAGCGGGGACTGGACGGCACCCAAGTCGGTACCTGATCAACCGGGCTGTTTCGTATGTTGGACTGCGTCGGCCAGCGTAATAGCCTGGTTGATCAGGATCTGGTCAACAGGAGGCTTGGTTACAGACCGGTCCGCGGGGCGTTGACCCCTGGAATTCTCTCCAGGTGATGAACCAGGCATTTCTTGAAAACTTAAAGAACCCAGCGTAATGCCTGATTGATCGGCCCTGATCCACCGCGAGGCCTGGTCATGCATCGGGCCGCAGGGCATTGCCCCAAACCCCTCCAGGTATACTCCAGGTAACCCCAGGACATCAGAATCAAACACCTCTGTGCTATCTCGTGGTGTTTGAACATTTACAGAAAATTATGTAAATTAAAGGACCAAAGTTGTGGAATAACCTTAACAAAGGCTGGAGGACTGCAACATTCTTTCAATTCAACAGCCTGATGACCCTTCCCTCAAGGAAGGTTCCTTGATGCTGGTGAGGGCTTTGATCTAGGAAATTGGATCTGTCCAGTTCCCTGAATTAAGCCTGAATACCTTCATCCCCCTTACAGGTGTGATAATCCTACGGGTTTAGCACTTCCCCCTTGTTAGATCAGCGCTTAGTTATAATTATAAATGCCTAGTCATGCTAGGCATGATATTGTCCTCTTTGTAATTGTATTTTATAATATTAACAACAGTAACCAATATTTCATAATATATAGCGCTTCTTTTGATTATAATAATAATAATTCATAATATATAAATCCCACTTGTAATCTTTAAGAGAAATAAACATTTGTATTTGTTTTTGTAATAATTATCAATTGAAAACAACTGAGGGTGCCTCCTCCCAAAAAAAGGTTCCTTGATGTTGGCGACCCGGGTGGTGAGGGTTTAATCTAGGGTTGGACGTGCTCCAATACCTTAAATCAAGCCTGAATGATTCCATTTCCCCAGGCCTTATGGCCCTGGGTTTAGTGCTCCCTCATGATGTAATAATAAGTAAAATTATCCCATCTCCTTTGTTAATATCCTTACTGTCTAGTATTGGTTTATCTATATAGTACTGATGATTCAGTATACTGTACTAAACTTTGTTCAAAGTTTTAAATTATAATAATAATAATAATAATAATAATAATAATAATAATATAATATTTTTATTTCGATGCATGTTAAATTACATTGTTATTGGTATTACAATTATAAAACTGTAATGCAAGGGGAGACTGGCATGCCATGGCATTAGGGCAACATTCAAGACTTATTCACTAAGTACTTAATGCTAGAAAATTGATTGGTTTATTCTATTATGTATTATTTCAAATTACAAATGATTATACATACTATTAAAAGACAATACTAGAAAATTGGTTGAGTTTAATCTAGTTGTATATTTTATTTCAAGTTACAATTGTTGATGCTATATTAGTATAATAAAAATAAAAAATTTATTGAGTTTCTTCTAGTTATATATTTTATTTCAAATTAACAAAATGATGATCTATAATATTTTAAAGCTTGATGATATAAATTGGCAAGTGTTAAGGAGGATGACAATAAAACTAGATTATCTTAAGTAAAATAACATTGGGTTTGAAAGTTTTTAATATGAGTATTTAGTATAGGGTAGTAGGTGATTTTTGAAAGAGTCTTGAATTGATTTTCCGCAAGGAACAATATTTTGGTAATGAATTCAGATTCTGGGGACCTTTATGTGCATAAATTTTTACATTGGTTAGTATGGACTCGGGGATTCAAATAGTGATCTGTGTCTTGTGTCATGGCGTGGGACCTATTAAAGTTGTTGAGGAAATTTTGAGCGGAGGGTTGATATGAGCATGTAGAGTTTATGTTTAAAGGCACATGAATAGGTATGAATATTTTTTTACGGTGAGTAGTTTTAAAGTTTTGAATATAGGTGGAGTATGCTGTCTAGGTGAATTTGTTATCATCCTGACTGCAGCCTTTTGCTGGGTTATGAGTGGTCTAAGGTGATTTAATATTGTTGAGCCCATGCACAGATTCCATAGGTGAGATAAGGGTAGATAAGAGAATGATATAATGCAATGAGAGCTGGTTGTGGCACATAATAGCGTATCTTAGATAATATACCTACTGTCTTTGAGATTTTCTTGGAAATTTGTTGTATGTGTGTTTGGAATTTAAGACTACGTCAAAGTGGATTCCTAGGAATTTTCCCTCTGTGAGTCTTGTGATGGGTGAACCATTGAGCGCTATGTTAATGGAACATTTGTAGCTTTGTTAGAACGTTTTTATATGACCAGGATTTAAGCAAGTTTATTTAGGTACAGGTACACACAAATACAGTTACAAAAATTATCATACATAATAACATATAAACAAACAAACAAACAAACATACAAACAAACAAACAAACAAACAAATTTATTTCATTGCAGATTACATGGGTATCGGTAGTTACAATGTAAATTGAGTGCAAGGGGGCCACTGACATGCCATGGCATTAGGGCAGCTTATTCTAGTCCTTAAAAACTATGTACTAATATTAGAAATTTATTGAGTTTATTCTAGTTAAAAATTATTTTCAAAATTACAATATGATGAAATTTTACTGTTTAAATTATTATATAATGATATTAGATATTAGATTGTTACAGGTGTTAAGATTTTTGAATGATAATATGGAATTGAGATTATCTTAAGGAGAATAACATTGAGCATTTTGACATTAACTTATAATACGAGTAGGGGTAACTTAATAGTAACATATTATTAAAAATTGAGATTATCGTATAGGAAAGTAACAATGAGCATTTTCAAAGTAGTTTATAGTATGATCATTTAGTTTTGGGTGAGTAGGTGGTTTTGAGTTGAGTCTTAAATTGATTTTCAGACAAGATTATCTTAATATTTACTGGTAATGAATTCCAGATTATGGGGCTCTTTATGTGCATAGAATTTTTACATAGGTTGTTTGAACACAGGGTATATCAAAAGTGATCTGTGTCTTGTGTTGTGGTCATGGGCCCTATTAAAGTTGGTGAGAGAGTTTTGAGCAGAGGGTTTATATTAGAGTGTAAAGTTTTATATATGTAGTAGGCACAAGAGTAAGTATGAATGTTCTTTACGGTGAGTAGTTTGAGACTTTTGAATATTGGTGGGTATGCTGTCTAGAGTGGAATTTTTTTTCATTCTGACTGCGGCCTTTTGTTGTGTTATGAGTGGTCTAAGGTGATTTAACGTTGTTGATCCCCATGCACAGATTCCATAGGTGAGATACGGGTAGATAAGTGAATGATATAGTGCAAGGAGAGCTGATTGAGGTACAATAGCGTATCTTTGATAATATGCCTACTGTCTTCGAGATTTTCTTGGAAATTTGTTGTATATGTGTTTGGAATTTAAGGCTACTGTCAAGGTGGATTCCTAGGAATTTTCCCTCTGTGAGTCTTGTTATGCAATTATATGTAAATTACCCACCAGGATAACCCCAAAAAGTCAGACAAAGTGACTTATTATTTTTTTTTATTGTCATGTAGTATTTTATACTTTTAATTTACTCTCATACAGTACATACAATTGTATTGTATCTTTGGTTTAGTTATCTTTCTTATACATATTCATTAGAGTTCTGTATGACCATTGTGGGTTTAGCGCTTAGTTATGATTATAATAATAATAAAATTAGAGTTAGTTGTATTCTGTCTTTCTTATGCTATGCATAACATTGTCTTGCCATGGATAATATTAAATGTCATCCAATCTTGTAAAATTCTGTACAGTATCTTGTGGAAATAAAGAGTTAATTTGTTATGACCCATGCGGGTATAGTTTTTCTAAATAATGTGAACGCTGACATTTCAACACTTAATGAGGCAGTTTACATTTATTTTGGTCTGCATCTGCTGGTATGACCCCAACGGTTTAGCGCCTTTTCGTGGATTCAATCAACTTATCATAATTATCATTTGTAACTTACAGCTAGGCTTTAAATAATAAGATATTGCAAAGACCACAATGGAAATAAGTCACTTGTTACTATTTTGGGTTATCCTGTTGTATAATTTACACATATGTTACTATTATGATAACTGTACATACGTGTACCTGTACCTAAATAAATTTATCATACAAGTGAAAATTTTAGTTTCTCCACAACATTCGTGAAATTTGCACATGACAGTTTTCTTTGAAAAAACTGCACTAGCTCATTTTTCCCCTTTATTTTACAATTTGAGAGGATAGACGCCTTTACCTACGATAACGGAATTAATGTTCATAATCCCATCTATATCATTACAATAAACCGTGGCATGACAGTGTAGGGTGTTTCAAATAAGGTAAAAAATCAATTAAATAAGAGTGAAGCCAAGCCATGGTGTGGTCCATCTCTCGGACGCCCTAGTAATCTCCTCCTCTCTCTCTCTGCTGACACTCTTCAACAATTTCCTCCTCACTTTTTTACATATTTATATGGCGCACATCGCTGTTAAAATGGCACCCTTGTAAGTTATCAATGTGTTTTGTTTGAGTGTGATCCTCGTGCATCACTGCAAGTAGTTAAAAATAAAAAAATAAGTGAAAAACGTTGAATTATGTCATCGGTGTTGTTAACGCTGATTTGTTGACATCAGCTCCAGCTGATTTGTCAGCTGATGTAAACATTGTCAGTTTTGTCTTATAAACACTAAATTTATTCTTAATTACCAGTAACACACCTCTATAACTAAATAACCCATTACTATAGTGTATCAGCCTTCAAGTTAACAATTAATGAATATTTTTATTTATATTTTACCACTTTTTGTAGCCTCCAGAATACATAACTCGAATTATTTAAGTGTTGTATGACCCTTGTGGGTTTAGTGCTTAGTTCGGATTGTAATAATAATCCTATTTAAGTAAATCCTGCCAGGAGGTGACTAGGTGGTGCAAAGGCTCTTTATAAGGTTGGGGTTACCCTTCCCTTCCTTGGATCAAACCAGATTTTCCTTCACCCATTAAGCACTGTGACCCCTGTAGGTTTAGCACTTCCCCATGAATATATTAATGAAATATTTTTAACATACCTTCAGATTCTTCAGAATGTATTACATGAATAGCATTATTTAGTAAATATTTACTTTATCACTGGGTTTTCAGCTTAGCAGTTGGTTTTTATGTAAATTCTCTTAATACTAAATGAGATGTGCAGTTTAAGCAAATAGATTGAGGCCTAAATGTTTTGTGATAAAACTTAATAGGATTCTTAGATTTAGAAGTTCTGGTTAACAGTAATCTAAAGCCAAGATAAGAGTGACAGCAATTTTAGATTCAACATATATTCATTCGTAACCAAGGTTTCCAAAACTTTGGCATTTTATCTAAGATAGGTTAATATGTGCCTCAAACACATTACTTATTCTGTACTATCTAATCAGTCCTTACCTCACCTATGGTATTTGTGCCTGGCGATATACTACAGCAAATCACCTAAAGCCAGTAATAACCTAACAAAAAGCTGCTGTACAAATGATCACTCAATCTAACACTACTCAAAATAACACACTACCACTCTTCAATAATCAATTATTACAATCAAAACTAAGTGCTAAACCCACAAGGGCCATACCCTATTTTCAAAAGGTTAAACTTACTCAAGAGACTGAGACTCGGGCAATCATATCATCGGGACTTCTGTTTCCAGCCTTTGTCAAATGTGGACATCTTGCTCTCGCCTGAGCATCAGTGACAAATTTTCCCTCTTCTCTCTGGGACCTTGTCCTCATCATACTTTCAAATCGAGCACGTTACAGGAGGGCACCTTTCATCAGCAATTTTAGACAGCTCCATTTTCTGCTGTGGATATTTCTTTAATGGTTTGGTGGAAACAAGTTATTAATTCGGTGAGGGTGTGGTTCCCATTCTGCTGGGGCTTGGCAAGGGTCCACTTGGTCTTTTGGAAACATATATAACTTCTATTTGTTTATTTATGAAGGGACTTTTGTACCCTTTTCCATTATCCGGTCTTGGGCAATGTCTCTTCTCCATACACTGGGGCAGGGGCCTACAGTGTAAAGTGTCGTGGTTTTTCAAACCCCAAAATCAAAAAAAGGGTAATTTTGCTCAACATACAAAATATTACTCATACTACTTACATACTATATATAGAGGACAACCGTGCAAATATAAACCCAAATCTGAAGCTTCTGAACTGCAACAGAACTCATAGCCATTAAAGATACAAATATTTTAATCCTTAGGATAATGTATGACTCAACCGTTTAAAAAACTCAGTACATATCAAGGCCCAAAATTTGGAAAACTTCAAATTCTGAAAGCTTTGTCTGGCAACTGCTTCAAAGTTAATGCTAAAAAAGCAACTCCTTCCTTTAATGGGATTTTACAAAATATTATATATTTAAACACATCTTGAAACATCCATTATTCTCCTCCTATACTTTTTATCTCCACTGTTTTCTACTATTATTGCTATATGGTTTAATTCCCTTCATTCAGACATAACTATTTTTACTAAAATTTTACATAGAATAATCATGGTATTTAACTTCTTATATCCATGTCTGCTATATAGAATAATGATTGTATTTTTTTTTTTTATATCCATGTCTACTGCAGTAATCTTCAGACGACTTGTATTGCATTTTATTGTATTGTAAGTTCAAATTAGTTCCACTCACAATTAAATTTTATTTATTTTATGTTTTATGAATTATGTTGCAACCTGTTAATAAATTAAACTATGTAGTTCTTAAAAAAATAACTATAATCTGTGTTCCCCATCTCCAACATTATCTTGTTGGAAAGGGTATATTAACCCTTTCAGGGTCCATTTCTTATGAAATGGTAGAGAATCATTTTCTGGGTAATAAAACAAAAGTACGAAATTTGATTGAAAATTAACGAAATTATGCTCTTGCGAATTTTGATGCGTCAAATATTTAATCGTTTTTTGCCAACTTTGACTCCCATTTTAGGCCAAACATTTTCCAGTGAAAATTCTTTGCTATTTCCTAGTATTACTTCTATTCTATCGATTGAGCCAAGAAATGGATCAACTTTTTAACTACAAACTAAAGTGATTGGAAATTGGTAATTTACCAATTTAACTCAAGTTCAAAATATTCCAATTCAAAATAGGGTGCAGAATAAACAATGCGGCATTTTACCTAATAACATTTCCTTTGTTCATTATTACGTTTTCAGTCTTTACAAATGAATTCCATTTTTATTTTTATTCACATAATGAATTTTATTCAAACCCAAAAAAAATGGAAGATTTACTGTTATGCAATATTGTAATAATTGTACAAATAATATCACCACATTTGTGAACGTTATTAGACCCACCAGCTGGGTATTAGGCGTGTGAGGTCATTTGTTTCTCTTGAACATTGGCAAAAATTTAACATTTCTGCTACTTTGAGCTCAGTTTCAAGCCATTTCCAATATAAAAAATCAAAATCATCTCTATATCTGTAATATATCTTCCATTCTATCAAATGAGATCAAGAAATTAAATACCTATAAAAAGTACGAAAAAACATACAAAGTCGCTGTTTTAATAAAAAATTCGGTTTCAGTTTTTCTCCTCATTATGCACTGTGTGCTGCAAGTTTGTTTTATGGGTGCCCTTCCGCTGATGTATTCTCTCATATCCAGGCCCTTTAGCTCACACATCTGAGTGAGCTGATCAAAGAATTACGGTTTGGACCCTGAACTCAAAGCTGTAGAACTCGGCACGGACCCTGAAAGGGTTAAAAGGTTGTTATGGTTCATTAGGTTCCATCCTGCAGTTTTTATGAACCCTAAAAAATTCATTAGGGCCTGGAGTACATATACCTAGAGGGGCTTCAGGGATCAATTGCCACCCCGGTCTGTGACCAGGCTTCACAAAGGGTCAGGGTCTAATCAACCAAGATGTTACTGTGGCCCCACACAAGCCGACATACAAACCACACCCGGCTGGTCAGGTCTGCTTTTATGTGCCTGTCCAGTGCCTTCTTGAAGACAGCCAGGGGTCTTTTGTATTCCCCCTATGTATGCTGGGAGGCAGTCTTGGGCCCTAACTTACTGTGTTTTCTCTTAGCGTACTTGTGGCACCCCTGGTTTCATTGGGGGGATGTTTGCATCGCCTGCCAGTCTTTTGCTTTCAAGGGGTGATTTTCATGTGCAGATTTAGGACTAGTCCCTATAGGACTTTCCAAGTGTATACGTATTATCATGACCTTTCTTGCCTGCATTCCAGGAGTACAAATCAAGGGACTTCCCAGTAATTTAGGTGCATTATCATTTATACATGCCATGAAAGTTCTCTGTACATTCTCAGGCTGCAATTTTGTCTGCTTTGAAAGGGGCCGTTAGTGTACAGCAGTATTCCAGCCTGAGAGCAAGCAATTTAAAGAGAATCGTCATGGGTTTTGGCATCCCTAGTTTTGAAGGCCTTCATTATCCATCCTATCATTTTCCTAGCAGCTGTGGTAGATACATTGTTGTCATCTTTGAAAGTGACATCCTCTGACATTATCACTCCTAGAACCTTCACATTAGTTTTCGCTCTTTTGTGGTTGGAATTTGTTTTATACTCCGATTCAGTTTTAATTTCCTCCTGTTTTCCATGCGGAGTAATTGAAATTTGTCTTCCTTGAACTTCATACTGTTTTCTGTGGCCCATTTAAAGACTTTTGATGTCCGCTTAGAGACTTGTGGTGTCTTCGATAAATGACACTCCTGCAAATTCAGGTATCATCAGCAAAGGAAGACACAGTGCTGGGCTTACATCTCTATCTATGTGAGATATGAGGATGAGGAACAGGATGGGAGTGAGTACTATGCCATGTGGAACAGAGCTTTTCACTTTAGCTGCCTCTAACTTTACTTTGTTTACTATTCACTTTGTGTTTTATTTGTTAGGAAGTTATAGATCCATCTACCAGATTTTCCTTTATTCCTTTATCATGCATTTAGTGTCTTATTACACCATGATCGAACTTGTCAAAGGCTTCCGTGAAGTCTGTGTATACTGACATCTGCATTGTGTTTTGTCCTCCATAGCATCCAACACCATGTCATAGTGGTCCAGTAGTTGGGACAGGCAGGAGCTACCCAGTCTAAACCCATGCTTCCCTGGGTTGTGTAACTGACTGGTATCTAGGTGGTGACAATCTTGTTTCCATACAACCCTTTCAAAGATTTTTATGATGTGGGACATAAGTGCTGTCAGTCTATAATTCTTTGCAATTGCTTCTGCCACCTTTGTGGAGTGGGGCTATGTCTGGTTTTTTTAGTGACTGTGGAATGACCCTGTGTCCATGCCATGGCCCCATGCCTGAGGACTTACTTTGCTTTAATTCATCAACATTTTTAATTACCATATTCATAGTGGTTCTCTTGGTTAATAACCTTTCCAGAGTTTTTAAAAGTAGATATATGCAAACATGCACATGCAAAGTGTACACATGGGGCCAAGAGCTATGACTCAACCTCTGCAACCACAAGTTAGTTCACAAGGTTAGTTCCACAACTCAGGGTCTGTCCTGAAGAAAGGTTGAGGGAAATAGGACTAACAACACTGAAGGAAAGAAGGGTCAGAGGAGACATGATAACGACATACAAAATACTGCGGAGATTGACAAGGTAGACAGTGACAGGATGTTCCAGGAGAACACAGAAACAAGGGGACACAACTGGAAGCTGAAGACTCAGATGAGTCAAAGGGATGTTGGAAGCATTTCTTCAGCCACAGAATAGTCAGGAAGTGGAATAGTCTAGAGAAAGATATAGTGGAGGCAGGAACCATACATAGTTTTAAGACAAGGTATGATAAAGCTCATGGAGCAGGAGAGCAGAGACCCAGTAGCGGACAGCGAAGGGCGGCCAGGAGCTGAGTCTCGATCCCTGCAACCACAATTGGGTGAGTACACACACACACACACGCACCACACACACGCACGCACGCCCGATGGCATGGTGGCTAGCGCTCTTGCTTCACGCACAGAGGGCCCGGGTTCAATTCCCGGTGGGACCGAAACATTTTGAAGTGTTTCGTACACACACACACACACACACACATATACAACAGGCCTAGTGTCTAATCGACATGTGCCTAGGACAAAATAGTAACTAACACACACACACACACACACACACATGAGGAACTTCCTGCATGGAGTTCAGTGGGACAGAGAGATGGCGGGGAAGTCAGTAGACATGATGGAATATGTGACAACAATTTGCAAGGAAGCTGGGGAGAGGTTTATACCCAAGGGTAACAGGAGAAGCGAAAAAGGCGGGATGAGCCCATGGTTCACCCAAAGGTGCAGGAAGCCAAAACCAAGTGTACAAGGGAATGGAAGAGGTACAGAGGGCAAAGAACCCTGGAGAATAAGGAGAGCAGTCGTAGAGCCAGAAATGAATATGCACAGATCAGAAGGAGGCCCAAAGACAGTACGAGAATGACATAGCGAAAGCCAAATCTGACCCAAAGCTGCTGTACAGCACTCAGGGGAGAACAACAGCCCAAGGAGCAGGTGATCAGGCTGAGGAAGGTAGGAGGAGGTCACAGAAATGACCGTGAAGTGTGTGAGGAGCTCAACATGAGATTCAAAGAGGTGTTCACAGAGGAGATGAAGGGCCTCCAGAAGGAGGAGGTAGGAGTACACCATCAGGTACTGGACACAATACACACAACTGAGGAGGAGGAAGGGGCTACTAGGAGCTAGATACCTCAAAGGCGATGGGGCCGGATAACATCTCTCCATGGGTCCTGAGAGGGGAGCAGAGGAGCTATGTGTACCCCTAACAATGATCTTCAACACATCTATCGAAACAGGGCAACTACCTGAGGTATGGAAGACAGCAAATGTAGTTCCAATTTTTAAAAAGGTGACAGGAACGTAGCACTAAACTACAGACCAGTGTCACTGACATGTATAGCATGCAAGGTCATGGAGAAGATAGTCAGGAGAAGAGTGGTGGAGCACCTAGAAAGGAATGGCTTAACAACGGCCAAGACGGTTTTAGGGACGGGAAATCCTTGTCACAAACCTACTGGAGTTCTACGACAGGGTGACAGCAATAAGACAAGAGAGAGAGGTGGGTAGATTGCATATTCTTGGACTGTAAGGGCGTTTGACACAGTTCCACACAAGAGATTAGTGCAAAAGTTGGAGGACCAGGCAGGGGGAACAGGAAGGCACTACAATGGATCAGGAATACCTGTCAGGAAGACAGCAGCGAGTCATGGTACGTGGTGAGGTGTCAGAGTGGGTGCCGGTGACGAGCGGGTTCCACAGGAGTCAGTCCTGGGACCAGTGCTGTTTCTGGTATTTGTGAACGACATGATGGAAGGAATAGACTCCGAAGTGTCCCTGTTTGCAGATGATGTGAAGTTGATGAGAAGAATTCAGTCGGACGAGGACCAGGCAGAACTACAAAGGGATCTGGACAGGCTGCAAGCCTGGTCCAGCAATTGGCTCCTGGAGTTCAACCCCACCAAGTGCAAAGTCATGAAGATTGGGAAGGGCAAAGAAGACCGCAGACGGAGTACAGCCTAGGGGCAGAGACTGCAAACCTCAATCAAGGAAAAGATCTTGTGGTGAGTATAACACCAGGTACATCTCCCGAGGCGCACATCAACCAAATAACTGCTGCAGCCTATGGGCGCCTAGCAAACCTAAGAACAGCATTCCGACATCTTAATAAAGAATCGTTCAGGACCCTGTACACTGTGTACGTTAGGCCCATACTGGAGTATGCAGCACCAGTTTGGAACCCACACCTAGCCAAGCACGTGAAGAAGCACGAGAAAGTGCAAGGTTTGCAACAAGACTGTCCAGCTAAGGGGTATGTCCTACGAGGAGAGGTTAAGGAAATCGACCTGATGACACTGGAGGACAGTAGAGATAGGGGGACATGATAACAACATATAAGATACTGAGAGGAATTGACAAAGTGGACAGAGACAGAATGTTCCAGAGATGGGACACAGCAACAAGGGGACACAGTTGGAAGTTGAAGACTCAGATGAATCACAGAGATGTTAGGAAGTATTTCTTCAGTCACAGAGTGGTCGGGGGCGTGGAATAGTTTAGGAGTGACGTAGTGAGGCAGGCTCCATACATAGGGTTTAAGAAGAGGTATGATAAAGCTCATGGGGGCAGGGAGAGTGACCCAGTAGCGGCCAGTGAAGCGGGGCCAGGAGCTATGACTCGACCCCTGCAACCACAACTAGGTGAGTAAAACACACACACACACACACACACACACACACACACACACACACACAGCCCGGTGGCCTAGTGGTAAAGCTCTCGCTTCACGCACGGAGGGCCCGGGTTCTATTCCGACGGGCGGAAACATTTGAGTGTTTCCTACACACACACACATACATACAACAGGCCTAGTGTCAAATCGACATGTGCCTAGGACAAAATGGTAACTAACACACACACACACACACACACACTGGAATATGCAGTGAGTTGCAAACAAACTTCATTGAGTATATTTTTGTTTTACAGCATCTGTAAGGTGAAGAAATTATTTGGTAGCACTGTTACTGATTGTACAGTGAAATTGCTGGCCTCTCCAAACGACATTTAAACTCTTAACAGAAGGCCTTCCTCCTATGAGCAGAAATGGAGGTAACAATTGGGCCCTTCACTTTCACTTCAAAATTTGAGTGCGGGAACTTGGCTCGAGTTGAAAATTGATCCGCCAGGTGAGTAGTATCTGCTGTTGAAAGATGTTCAGATTTAATTAAATTTGAATCATGAGTAAACCAGGAAAACTAGTAGAAGTATTCTCTGTTTTGTTGAAAAGTGGCTGGTGACATTTGATCAGTAAAAAAAAAAAATAAGGTAAAGGTTTGAGATTGTATTTACAAGTTACATTTTGATTTTGAACAAGGCCTGTGATAAAAGTATCACAATTATCACATACAATTAGTTAAACTTAATCTGAAACTCTGTGAAGCTTATATTAATGCATAGCATTTGTCTTATTTTCAGGAACTTTTTAATAATCTCATTTAGATGCATTGTAATTATTTTAATTTGTTTAGCTCAATTTAAAAATTTATAATCAGCGCTTTCACTTAATTTGCTTAAATTTTTCATACATTTTCCTTTTAAAAAATCTGTGACTGTCTTGGTTATGGAAAATGTTGCACTATATAGTTCACATAAAACTTATTATGTAGCCTATAATCTGTTTTAAGGAAGTGTTTAATATAAGTGTCGTTATTGCTATTCTTCATGAAGTGCTAGACTACTGTGGATAATTCAGCACAAGACTTGGTAGCAGCTCCATGCTCCACCCAGTAATTACAGCCCCAGCTTTGACCTTGCAGCAGTCGAGGGCTCTTGATCCAAGAAATTGGGTCTTTTTTTTACCCTTAGATCAATTGTAAATATTCCTAACTTTCCCTTTCATTGTGGCTTCGTTAGTAGACAAGAAAAAGGATTCACTACCGACCCTGTTCTAACATAGCTTCCATTGGTAGTCCTGTGAAAATTGTGCCATATGAAGTGGCTCTCCTGTGAGACATTGAGATATTATTTATTTAGACTTAACCCTTTGACTGTCGGAGGCCCCATTCTGAAACTGTCATTCTATGTCGGAAAATTTTGGAAAAAAAAAAAAATTATTTTTTCTTATGAAATGATAGAGAATCTTTTCCCGATTGTAATGACACCAAAAGTATGAAATTTGATTAAAAACTTACGGAATTACGCTCTCGCAAAGTTTGCGATGTCAGTGATATATACGCATCGGCGATTTCGCCGACTTTGAGCCCTATTTTAGGCCAATTCCATTGGGACAGTCAACCAACCTCATAGCTATTTCTTTAGAACTCCATTTGTTCTATCGATTGAGTACAAGAAATCACCAATTTACCGATTTCAACTACCCAATAAAGTGGTCAGAAAATGGCAATTTCGCCAATTTCATGCAAAATAAAAAAGATGTCAATTTCAAAATAGGGTCCAGAATAAACAATGCAGACATTCCTGGCACTAAAATAAGATGTTATCTGTTCATTAGTCATGTCTTTAGGCCCCTCTTACATTACTCTTGCTTTCTATTTTGATTTTTATTCATACAAAAATAGAAGATTTATTGTTATGCAGACTATTGCATTATTGTAAAAACTGTATAAATAATATCTGTGCACTTGTGAAAGAATATTAGACTCACCAGTTGATGTGTATTGGACGCGTGGTGTGATTTGTTTACTTTTGAACATTGGCAAAAATCGAACATTTCCGCTACTTTGAGCTCAATTTCAAGATCGTTTACATCATGAAACTAATCAAAATCATCTCTATTCCTGTAATATGTTTCCCATTCTATCAAATGAGACCATGAAAAAGAGAATACAACCATAAATACTATACGAAAATACACCTCAAAGACTGCGTTTTAATTAAAAAAACGGTCAGGGTTTATTTTTCTCATTATGTACTGCTTGCTGCAGGATTTTTATACTGCGCACACTGACCACACAGACCCATTCTCTCACATGTGGGCCTACCAGCTTTCTCCTGCTTGATTTGAGGCCGCTAGAATTTAGGCGTGTAATACGTCCCAAACATTGGCTCGTAAGACGTAAATATACGTCCGAAACAGTCAAAGGGTTAAATTTAAACAGCAATGTATAGACTAAGTGTTGATATTACTTATGCTTACCAATCAAGTGGGATATACATTGTACTGTACTGTGCATTAAGAAATGTGATTTACAGTAACAGAATAAGTATGATTCATTTATGATTTTGAAACTCTTAAAATTACATATAATATAACCATCTCCCAACAAGATGAGGTGACTCAAAAAAAAGAAACATTCAATGTCATTTATTCAGTAGCTCTCTTGCCAGAAGTGCACAGACATCATAATTCAAATGAGTCTCTGAGCTGCAATATCCCACTCTTCCTTCAGAGTGCAGGCACTGTACTTCCCACCTCCAGGATTCAAGTCTGACTATGTGGTTTCCTTGAATTCCTTCATAAATGTTACTTTGCTCATACTCTTAACAGCCATCAAATAATAAAACCACCTGTCTCCACACACCAATATAACGTGATAACACTCATGCTGGATACTCAGACCTCTGTTACTTAAGACCTCTTTCACCCTCCTTTCATTCCATTTTGAATGGCCCCTATCCCTCCTCCTTTTCACACTGGTTTAAGCACATTTTGGTCATCTTGTTCTGCTCCATTCTCTTTTAAATATTCAGATGACATCAACAGCCTCTCATCCATCCTTTGAATTAATTTTTTTGTGACCCCACAAAGTTACTTCATCGAAACCAATGCAAATCTCCAAGCAGACATTAACCAGGTCTTTAAATAAGCCGCAGAAAACAATATGAAGCTTAATTTAAAAAGACAAATTTCATATACTCCGCTATGAAAAACTCGAGGAAATAAAAACTGTATCGGAGTATAAAACAAATTCCAGCAACACAATAGAGCAAAAAACTACTGTGAAGCACCTGGGAGTGATAATGTCAGAGAAACTCACTTTCAAAGATCACAACAATGTATCTTCCACACCTACTAGGAAAATGATAGGATGGAGAATGAGACCCTTCAAAACTAGAGATGCCAAGCCCATGATGATTCTCTTCAAATCACTTGTTCTCTTTAGGCTGCAGTATTGCTGTACACTAACAGCCCCTTTCAAGGCTGGCAAAATTGCAGACCTGGAGAATACATATACAGAGAACTTTCATTTCATGTATAAGTACGATAAAGCACCTAAATTACTGGGAACGGTTGAAGTCCCTTATGTATGCTAGAGACAACACAGTTAATGTTAGGGGCCCAAGATTGTTCAACTGCCTCCCAGCATACATAAGGGGATTACCAATAAACTCCTGGCTGTCTTCAAGGAGGAGTTGGACAGGCACCGAAAGCCAGTACCTGACCAGCCACGCTGTGGTTCATACATCAGTTTCCGTGCGGCCAGCAGTATTAGCCTGGTTGATCAGGCCGTGATCCACTGTGAGGCCTGGTCATGGACCGGGCCACGGGCGTTGACCTGAAACTCTCTCAGGTATACTGTCTTCTAATTTCTGTGCTTTGAATTCTTTGGATAATATTCAGTCTACATATGTTTTCCAACATGACAGCTCCACTGCTACCAGCCTAATCCTTGCTCCATTGTTTCAAAGTTCATACTTCACATTCATGAAAGTACATATTGGTACCACTGTACTCTTATACACTCTCCTTCTTTATCCTTATTTATTTTTCAGTTCTATGCAGTACAGTGGTACAAAATTTTGGATCATTTTTGGACAATTCAAGTCAGATGTACCTGTCAGAGGTTCCTCATCCAAGGAATTGGAGTAATCCTTCACTCTATTAGGTCAAACCTTTTTACCTTGTTGCCCAGTTACTTTATAGGTTTTGCATTGCTCAACAACAAAACAACTACAACTAATACTACTACTACTTATTGGAGATATTGCAGTTTGAAGGGTCATGTGAGCCATGATGTGTGCACACTTCTGGCAAGACAGTTGTTGGAGTGATCACTCTACCTTGATGGGAGATTGCTAGTGTGTTAAAAATAATAACAATACGTTTTGATTTTCATCTGATAGCTTTACTTTTTGACATTCAGGTTCTGGTCATGCCTCGTCGAGTCAAGGAGCATCACTTGGTGGAGCACGTAAAGCACACAAGTCATCCACACCCTCCCAGTCTGTTGTGGATCCGATGCCTGTTAATTATGAATTCAGTCTTTGGACTCGCCCTGATTGTGCAGGCACAGATTACGAAAATAACAACCGAACTTGGTTTTTCTTTGGTATTAAAGGTATGTTTACACTAAAGAATTAACTAGTAATGCAACCACAGGAAAAGCTAAAGAGTCTAAAGTTACCCAGAAGCAAATATGAGGTGTTATAAAAAAGTTCATGGATTGCTGTGGAAAAATATATAGGCTTGCCTAATCACCTAGTTAAAGTGTTGTTTTCCCTGGAAGTACTCTCTTTGGGAGGCTATACACTGATCCCAGCACCTCTGCCACTTCTCTCACAGAATTAGTAATGGGATTTTATTTGGAAAGAAATTATTTTGTAAATGATGGGTGTTTGAAGTTTCAGGTTGTACAGTATTTAAATTGCCCAGTGTGTACTTGACTATCTCTTAGTTTGGTAAAAATGTCATTAATTAATAAAGCACAATCAACCTAAATAAAAAGATACTTTAATTCCAAAAATAGGAAAATGATTTCTACATTAGCCTTCGTGGTATGCTTACATCTTTTTCTAGGACATCTCTCCCTGGGACTCTTTGTCTTCGTTATTTATGGTACTCGTGGCTTAGTTGGTAGTGGCCTTGGCTCTCACACCGAGGGATCGTGGTTCAGTTCCCAGATGATTGGAAATGTTGGGAATGTTTCCCTACACCTACTGCTCCTATTTATCTAGCAGTAAGTAAACTCCTGGGTATTAGCTGACTGGTGTTGGTTGCATCCTGGGGAGAGGAGTAATGGACCTTAATGGACTTAAGTCATATAGTCTGATGTCATGACTTTGTTGGGTTATCCCAGGTTAGTATCCCTGTTAACAATCTGAACCATTTTCTTTCTCTTTCTGCCTATTGAATATGTTGGTCAGGGTGCTCAACATGACCTCTTTTCTGTTCTTTGGATTTTTGTATGGCTGTGGAGGCAAGCTGGCCAATGACTAAGGTGGGGTGCAGGCATCTTGCTCTGCCCTGGTTTAGGTAGGAAGGTTCACCTTTCTTGTTTTGGGATGCTTCTTCCCTATTTATTTTCCAAAGAGATGCCTTGTTCTCTTTACTAATTCTCACCAGATTTGAGCATTATATCTTTACCAGACTAGAAGGTAGGGCTCAGTATGCTTTAAGCCATGTGTGTCATAAGTGGTGACTGAAATACCAGGAGCAAGGAGCTAGTAACCCAATTTTTCTGTATAACTTAATAAATGTAAAAAGAAAAGCTTTTTGTTTATTCTTTTGTTTATTATTTTGCCTTAGTGGGAGACGGCTGATGTGTTAAAAAAATAACAAATTAAAAAATAGCATTAACACACTAGTATTTATGCTATGGACTTGATTACCATTGTTGGCAGAGTGCAGATGTTTCACTCTACTTGGTCCAGAGCATCAGTGACAGTTATCCCCCATTACTTCCCAGGAAGTTTGTCCTTCTCATACACTGCCTCTGAACAGTTGGTCAGGGTGCCATTTCTGTAGATATGGCCTGAGGAAAGCCAGTTGCTGACTCAGTTGAGTATGAGCATCTGGCTTTGCCTTGATTTAGGTTTGGAGTCCACCTGACCTAATTGGGATTTTTTTGTTCCATTTCTGTTCTCGAGGGAAACTTATTCCCTTCCCAATTCCCACACAGGTTTAAGCACTATTCCTTCCCCAAATACTGGGAAGCAGGGCTTAATACAGAATTAGCTGTAGTGGTTCTAGAAATATCCAATAACGTCACTGTTCTGTACTGTACATACACAGCTTCAACTTTTCATGTACAAGTATGTACTTCACTCTCTTAATTGTGTTCGTGGAAGTTGAGCTTCAGATCCTTTGTCTAAATTTTAAGATTAACTATACTGGGATACTTTATTTCTAGCCCCTGAGGTTCTGACATTATCTACTTTCGACTTCATTGAAGGAGTCAACCTCCTCCATCCTCTATCTCATTTATCCCCTTTATACCAAAGAAGTTCTTTCTGACATTCCTTTGGATATTTGGACAGTTAACTGCCAGTCAATGTCTGATGTTTTGATATTCAGATTTCCCTTGCTTTATGCAAGTTGGCTTTATGTAAATTCACTATTATACAATGTCCCATTTCTGTCTGCCATTTTATATGTACGTATGACATTTGCTGTTTGCAGTCAGTGCCATTCACAAAATGTATTGAAGATTCTTATTACAGTGTGTAATTAAATGTTGATGGTTTGACTAAGCTTAGTACAGCTGCCATGGGCCTGGAACACATCTACTGCATAAAGGCAGTTATACTTGTGTTATACAACAAAATCAGTGATCTCCCTCTAGTACTGCCCTCATGCCATGTTACCCACTTTTCTTTAATATGATGGTCTTCCAGGAGGTATGTGGCTTTTCTCTTCATTTCTGATTAATGTATCCTTCACAGGTGGGAGTGTGGGTAATCGAGTGAGGCTAAATGTAATGAATCTGAACAAGCAGTCTAAGCTCTTCTCGCAAGGAATGCAACCAGTGGTACAGTACATCTCTAGCACCCGTCCTCAACGTTGGGAACGCATCAAGGAAAAATGCAATTATCGAGTATGAGATTATTTCGTTTAAATAATATGAATAATTTATTTATAAGCTACATACCAAACAAATTGGTTTTGCAACAAGTGATAAAGAAATGAAAAAAACTATTAACCCTTTGGGGGTCGACAGGCCTTCTCAGGAAAGTGTTCCTGGGGTCGAAAATTTTTTGGAAAAAAAAAAATTAATTTTTTCTTATGAAATGATAGAGAATCTTTTTCCGATCATAACTCCACCAAAATTATGAAATTTGATCGAAAACTAACGGAATTATGCTTTCGCGAAGTTAGCGGTAGCCATGACACTTACGCATCGGCGATTTTGCCCACTTTGAGCCCTATTTTCGACAAATTCCAATGTTTCAGTCTCCTACAATTATAGCTATTTCGCTAGAACTCTATTTCTTCTATCGATTGAGTACAAGAAACCGCCTATTTACCAATTTCATCTGCCCAAAATAGTGGTCAGAAAATGGCAATTTTCCAATTTCACACAAATTTCAAACGATGCCAATTTCAAAATAGGGTCCAGAGTAAACAAGGCAGACATTCCTGGCACTAAAATAACATGTTCTCTGTTCATTAGTCACGTCTCCAGGCCCTTGTTCCATTACTTTTGCTTTTCATTTTGAATTTTTATTCTCACAAAAAATAGAAGATTTACTGTTATGTATACAACTGCATCATTGTAAAAATGGTATAAATAATATCAGAGCACTTGTGCATGAATATAAGACTCGCCAGTTGATGTGTATTGGAGGCATGGTGTGATTTGTTTACTCTTGAACATCGTCAAAAATCGAACATTTTCGCTACTTTGAGCTCAATTTCAAGGTACTTGTCATTGTCATACCAATCAAAATCATCTCTATTTCTGTAATATATCTTCCATTCTATCAAATGAGACCAAGAAAACGAGAATACATCAATAAAAACCATACGAAAATCGACTGCAAACTCGCTGTTTTAATCGAAAAAAACGGTCAGAGTTTTTTTTCTCTCATTATGCAGTGTGTACTGCAGGATTTTTATACTGCGCACACTGACCACACAGACCCATTCTTTCATATGTATGCCTACCAGACGTTTTCTGCTTAAATTGAGGCCACTAGAATTTGGGCGTACTAGTACGGCACCAACCCCTGCTCGTAAAACGTACTAGTACGGCACCGACCCCCAAAGGGTTAAACAAATATTTTTTCATGGTTAGTGTTTTAACAGCTCTTTTAGAGTATTTCAAAATGGCTTTTAAAGTAATCTGTTACCACTATTATCTTAACAGACATGACATCTCTACTGTTTCTAGTCTTCTTGTTGCAATATTTAAAGCCTATGCTTCACACCACTGTCCTCTGGTGTATTTTCCTTTTTGTCTCCATGCATGAACTTTCTTTCCACAGAGGCCTTGATACACCAACTACCTCTTTTCCCTCATCTGTTATAGGGTTTATCTCATCTTTTATAGACCCATCTATTGACACGTTCGCTCCGAAATATCTGAAAACATTTACTTCTTCCAAACTCCCGCCTAGACTTTGTGTTTCCCTCATCACCTGTTAATTTCCTTCTTTTACATACCCTCCCAAATTCATCCACCAAAAGAACTGTGACAGCTCTCACTTTATTTCAGATTCATTATTTTTTAATCCAAAACCTTTCACCAACACCCTAGCAGTCATGTCTTTTACAACCCCATCTATAATAAGTTAAACAACCTTGGTGACATCACACCTTCCTGTCTAAGGCTTATCTTTACTAGCAAATAGTCTCCCTCTCTCCTACATACCCTAATCTGAGCCTCACTATCTGTATAAAAACTTTACTATACTAATGTACTACCTGTTCCTCACATTTGCAACATCTGCTATTTTGCTTCCATATCCATCCTATCATATGCCTCTTCTAAATCCATAAGGGATAAACAATTCTCTACTTTGTTTTATTATACCAATTATTTAATTTGTTATAAATATGTATACAGTGGTCCCCCGCCTAACGATCAAAATTCATTCCAGAAGCCTGCTCAAGTGCCATTACCAAACGAATTTACTTAAGAAATAATGTCACGTAGGTTAGTCTATTTCAGACCCCCAAAAATACACTTCCACAAGCACTTTCAATACAGTGGACCCCCGAGTTTCGTAAACCCCGGAAATCGTACATTTATGTATGTATAATATTGTAAGTGCTTGTGGAAAAGTATTTTTGGGGGTCTGAAATAGACTAACCTACGTGACATTTTTTCTTAAGGGGGTAAATTCGTTCGGTAATGGCACTTGAGCAGACTTCAGGAGTGAAGTTTTTACGAAACTTGGGGGTCCACTGTATTATACTTACATAATTGTACGATTTCCAGGGTACTCGTTAGGCGGGGGACCACTGTATATTTATTTCAAGGTGGTGCTTTGATGCTCATGAATTGCTCTTTATCCAAGGAATTGGAGCTATTCTTCCCTTCATTAAATTGTCTTCTTATCTCCCTTTCCTCAAGCACAGTAATTGATATTGCACTTTTGTATTTCAGAGTGAAGAGAACAGCACTGTTATAACCTGGGTTCACACAGTAAGTGAGGCTTGGGCAGTAACATACTATGCCTTCACTTACCCCTTCACATACACTGAACTACAAACAATGCTGGAGAACCTTGACCACAAATTTCCTCCAGGTTGCTCCAACTTATATTATCATAGAGAGTTGCTGGTGTACTCGTTAGATCGTTGGCGTGTGGACTTGGTGACTGTCAGTTCTCATGTTGGTAGAGTGGAAGAACGAGAAGATAGATTACCTGGCCTCTTCCCTCTTGCTGATCAACCTCGACCCCATCGCTTTCCAAACAAGAAAGTGGTGTTTGTTTCTGCCAGAGTTCATCCTGGAGAGACCTCTTCCAGTTTTGTATTCAATGGCTTCCTCAATTTTATTGTCTCAAATGATCCTCGTGCTGTAAAACTAAGGGATATGTTTGTTTTTAAACTGATTCCATTTTTGAATCCTGATGGTGTGGTGCGTGGCCACTACCGCACTGACCAAAGAGGAGTAAACCTTAATCGTGTTTATGTTGACCCCTCGCCAACCTTGCATCCAACTATATATGCAGCCAGACAGGTGATTCTCTACCACCATCATGGCCAGTTAACCCCTACCCCAGTGGAAGAGACACCTTCAATATCCATTAACACTGATTCAACAGATCGTGCTGCTGGAACTTTAACAAATAGTTCTAGTGATGAAGCAGGCTTGTCTGTCTCAAATAATTTTAAGGGACCTCCAGTAATGATGGACGAAGACACTTGTCACAGCTTCAGTGACGCTCAATGTGGCAAAGCTGGAGGCTCAGGAAGTGGAAGGGTGCGAGGTGTCTCTCTAATGGAGATGGACGAACCTTCAGCTTCAGGGTGGGACATATCCAGTAATGTCTCAGTAGATGGCAGTATGGCTGGTAGCTCATTCCAACAAGAACCACACCACGTGGAAGTACACGATGACTGTTCAAATGTGTCGTGTATTAGTGAAGCTGAAACAGGTGTTACCTCCATGTTTGGATCCATGGCTGCCTTAAGTGAATTCAGAGAATTAATTTCTGTGAATAAAAGTTGTGAGCAAGCCAGTAAAGCAGTGAATTCTCCTTGTGGCATACAAGCCAAGAACGAGATGGGTCGTGACACAGCTTGTAAATCTAGAGATTTATTTCTGAAGGATTTTCGTAAAGAGCAAAGTGACAAAGGATGTGGTAACTATTATTATGATCAAAGACTATCAGGTGAAAAGACAAAGGAGAAAGATTTTAACATTTTTAGCAGTATAAGTGAGAGTAAACAAATGAAAAGCCTTGGCACTGTTTCATTGGGTACAAATATTTCATCATTATCTTCAGTTTCTTTGCCTTTGTCTAGTCAACACCAGTTGAAAGTTGAAAATATTGACAGAAATCTTCATTGTCATTTCTCTCATAGCTCAAGTGCAAAAAAGGATTCGCTCAATTATAAAAGAGATCTGAGTGCAACTAATGTTGTACACCATAAGACTGTACTAAAATCGGGATCACCTCCAACTCCTAGTGGGATGCAGGTTATACCTGGCATTAGAGAAGGATGTGGCATTGCTAGCAGTAGTGAAAGTGAAGCAGAGTGTGGGCGACCTGGTAGAGAATCTGATGTTTGCCTGGGAATTTTAGAGGGATCGCTTCCAGTTCCATCACAAGAATTCAATCCGGCTCTCAGTCCACCGACACCAATTCCTGAGGAAACTCAAGTTGCTTCAGGACTTTATCTGTATGTTGATCTTCATGGCCATGCATCAAAGAAAGGTGAGGATAGTTGTTTTATAGCTGTAAGTTGTAAGGATATCAAGCTGATAGATTGTGTATAATTTGTGAGTGATAAAAAATTAATCTGTGGTAATGCTTTGAGTGAATGTAATATATAGTGTATATGTATGTGACATCTGAACTGTCGTATCTGTGTGCCTCTGGAAAGACAGTGATAGTGTGAATGATGGTGAAGTGTTTCTTTTTCGGGGAGCACTACCTTGGTGGGAGACACTAGAATATAACATTAAATATACTAACACAATAATAATAAGAAATACTATTAACATGTCGGATATTTCCCAATGAGGCAGGGTGACCCAAAAAGAAAGAAAAAACTTTCATCATTCAACACTTTCACCATCACTCACACATAATCACTGTCTTTGCAGAGGCACTCAGATACGACAGTTTAGAAGTCCCTCCAAACGGCCAATATCCCAAGCCCCTCCTTTAAAGTGCAGGCATTGTATTTCCCATTTCCAGGACTCAAGTCCGGCTAACTGGTTTCCCTGAATCCCTTTACAAAATATTACCCTGCTCACACTCCAACAGCTCGTCCCAAAAACCATTAGTCTCCATTTACTCCTATCTAACATGCTCATTCATGCTTTCTGAAAGTCCAAGCCCCTTGCAACAAAACCTCCTTTATCCCCTCCCTCCAACCTTTTCAGGCTGACACCTACTACCCCACCTTCCTTTCCCTACAGATATACATATATGCACTCCAAGTCATTCTACTTTGTTCCATTCTCTTTAAATGACCAACCACCTCAACAGACACTCTTCAGCCCTCTGACTAATACTTTTAGTAACTCCACACCATGACAGTGACCTCCATCGAAGACACAGCAAGACTCCAAGCGGACATAACCCAAATCTTCAAATGGGCCACTCAAAACAGTATGAAGTTCAATGAAGAGAAATTTCAACTACTCAGATATGGAAAACTTGAGGAAATTAAAACTGTATCAGGGTATATGACAAATTCTAACCATACAATAGAGCAAATAAGTAATGTGAAGGACCTGGAAGTGATAATGTCAGAGGATCTCACCTTCAAAGACCACAACAATGTATTTACACCACATCTACTAGGAAAATGATAGGATGGATAATGAGAACCTTCAAAACTAGGGATGCCAAGCCCATGATTCTCTTCAAATCACTTGTTCTCTCTAGGCTGGAATACTGCTGTACACTATCTGCCCCCTTCAAGGCAGGCAAAATTGCTGACCTGGAGAGTGTACAAAGAACTCTCACAGAACACATAAGTACGATAAGGCACCTAAATTACTGGGAACGGTTGAAGGCCCTTGATCTGTATTCCCTGGAGTGCAAGCAAGAGAGATACATGATAATATAGACTTGGAAAATCCTAGAGGGATTAGTACCAAACTTGCACACGAAAATCACTCCCTATGAAAGCAAAAGACTTGGCAGGAGATGCAACATTCCCCCAATGAAAAGCAGGGGCACCACAAGTACACTGAGAGACAACACAGTAAGTGTCCAGGGCCCAAGACTGTTCAACTGCCTCCCAGCATACATGAGGAGGATTACCAATAGACCACTGGCTGTCTTCAAGAAGGCACTGGACAGGCACCTAAATTCAGTACCTGACCAACCGGGCTGTGGTTCATACGTCAGTTTGCATGTGGCCAGCAGTAACATGGTTGATCAGACCCTGATCCACCATGAGGCCTGGTCTCAGACCGAGCCACAGGGGCATTGACCCCCGAAACCCTCTCCAGGTAAACTCTAGGTACCTCCTAATTTCCACACTACGAATTCTCTGCATAATATTTACACCACACATTTCCCTTGGACATGACATCTCCACTGCCTCCAGCCACCTCTTTGCTGCAGCATTTACAACCCATGCTTCACACCCATATAAGTGTGTTGGTACCACTATATTCTCGCACAACTCGCCTTCACAACTTCATCCTTCATAAACCCATCCGCTGACAAGTCAACTTCCAAATATTTGAAAATATTCACTTCTTCCATAATCCCTCTCTACAATGGGATATCCAATTTATCTTTATTTAAATCGTTTGATACCCTCATCACCTTACTCTTATCTATGTTTACTTTAAACTTTCTACTTTTACACACCCTCCCAAACTCGTCCACTAACCTTTGCAACTTTTCTTTAGAATCTACCATTAGCACAGTATCATCAGCAAAAAGTAACTGTGTCAACTCCCATTTTGCATTTGATTCCCCATAATTTAATCCCACCCTTCTTCCCAACACCCTAGCATTTACTTCTTTTACAACCCCATCTATAAGTATATTAAACAACCATGGTGACATTACACATTCCTGTCTAAGACCTAATTTTATTGGGAAGTAATCTCCCTCTCTCCTACACACCCTAACCTGTGCCTCACTATCCTCATAAAAACTCTTTACAGCATTCAGTAACATATTACCTATTCCATACACTTGCAACATTTGCCACATTGCTCCCCTATCCACTCTATCATATGTCTTTTCTAAATCCATAAATGCAATGAAAAGTTCCTTACCTTTATCTAAATACTGTTCACATTCAGTAGACCCCCGAGTTACGAGCATAATTCATTCCAGAAGGCTGCTCAAGTGCCATTACCGAACGAATTTTCTCCCTTAAGGAATAATGTCAAGTAGGTTAGTCCATTTCAGATCTCCAAAAATACACTTACAAAAGCACTTACAATATTACACTTACATAATTGTACGATTTCCGAGGTGCTCGTAACTCGGGGGTCCACTGTATATGCTTCAATGTAAACACTTGATATACACATCCCCTACCCACTCTAAAGCCTCCTTGCTCATCTGCAATCCTACTCTCTGTCTTACCTCTAATTCTTTCAATAATAACCCTACCGTACACTTTACCTGGTATACTCGGTAAACCTTTTTTTTTTTTTTTCAACAAGTCGGCCGTCTCCCACCGAGGCAGGGTGATCCAAATAGAAAGAAAATTCCCAAAAAGAAAATACTTTCATCATCATTCAACACTTTCACCACACTCATACATAATCACTGTCTTTGCAGAGGCGCTCAGATACGACAGCTGAGAATAGTCCCTCCCAGCTGTCACTATCCCAGACCCCTCCTTTAAAGTGCAGGCATTGTACTTCCCATTTCCAGGACTCAAGTCCAACTAAATCAATTAACTGGTTTCCCTGAATCCCTTCACAAAATGTTACCATGCTCACACTCTAACAGCTCGTCAGGTCCCAAAAACCATTCGTCTCCATTCATTCCTATCTAACACGCTCACACATGCTTGCTGGAAGTCCAAGCCCCTGGCCCACAAAACCTCCTTTACCCCCCTCCCTCCAACCTTTTCTATGACGATCCCTACCCCGCCTTCCTTCCCCTACAGATTTATACGCTCTCCAAGTCATTGTACTTTGATCCATTCTCTTTAAATGACCAAACCACCTCAACAACCCCTCTTCAGCCCTCTGACAAATAATTTTAGTAACGCCACACCTTCTAATTTCCACATTCCAAATTTTCTGCATAATATTTACACCACACATTGCCCTTAGACTGGACATCTCCACTGCCTCCAGCCTCCTCCTCGCTGCATCATTTGCAACCCATGCTTCACACCCATATAATAATAATAATAATAATAATAATAATAATAATACGTAGTTTATTTAGCCCTTTGACTGTTTCTGTCGTATATATACGTCTTACGAGCCACTGTTTCGGACGTATCTATACGCCTTAATTCTAGCGGCTTCAAATCAAACGGGAGAAAGCTGGTAGGCCCACATATGAGAGAATGGGTCTGTGTGGTTAGTGTGCGCAGTATAAAAAAAAATCCTGCAGCACGCAGTACATAATGAGAGAAAAAAAAAACTGACCATTTTTTTGTATTAAAACGCCGACTTTGAGGTGTATTTTCGTATAGTATTTATGGTTGTATTCTCTTTTTTATGGTCTCATTTGATAGAATGGACAACATACTACAGAAATATGGATGATGGTGATTTGTTTTATGATGAAAACGACCTTTAAATTGAGCTCAAAGTAGGAGAAATGTTCGATTTTTGCAAATGTTTAAGAGTAAACAAATCACGCCACGCGTCCAATACACATCAATTGGTGAGTCTAATATTCTTTCACAAGTGCACTGATATTATTTATACCATTTTTACAATAATGCAATAGTCTGCATAACGGTAAATCTTCTATTTTTATGTGAAAAAAAAAATCAAAATAGAAAGCAAAAGTAATATAAGAGGGGACTAAAGACGTGACTAATGAACAGATAACATCATATTTTAGTGCCAGGAATGTCTGCATTGTTTATTCTGGACCCTATTTTGAAATTGACAACTTTTTATTTTGCATGAAATTAGCCAAATTGCCAATTTCTGATCACTTTATTGGGTAGTTGAAATCGATAAATTGGTGGTTTCTTGTGCTCAATCGATAGAACAAATAGAGTTCTAAAGAAATATCTATGAGTTTGGTCAACTGGAACAATGGAATTTACCGAAAATAGGGCTCAAAGTCGGCAAAATTGCCGATGCATATATATTGCTGAGATCACTAACTTCGCGAGAGCGTAATTCCGTGAGTTTTCAATCAATTTTCAAACTTTTGGTGTCTTTACCATCGGGAAACGATTCTCTATCATTTCATAAGAAAAAATAATTTTTTTTTTTTTAAATTTTGCGACAACAGGAGAGCACTCAGGATTGAGGGTTGCGACAGTCAAAGGGTTAGACATGGTACAATGATACATAGTTAGGTAGACATGATACATAGGTATAAATGAGATGTACATGCGAAAAGCCCCTAATATGCTGTGCATTGCGGGCATTCTTAGGACTATTTAATAGTAGACTACATGGTAAAAAATTATGGTTGATAATTTATAAAATAAGTATAATTGTGTATCTAAGTTATAAAATTTGAATATAAGTTGAACATAATAATTTATTAATTGTAGCAATGCAACTAATTGAGTGAGATAACAATTTAAAACAATTAATTGCATTGCAGTTACAGTTTACGTGGTCATTATAATGTAAATGTTATAGAAACAGTTAGCTTAGTATGTATTATTCATAACAGGTTTTTGCATTTAAGTGATTAATCAGGTTTTTACATTTAAGTGATTATTCTACTTTGTTGGGAATGTTTGATATTGAGCATTTAGGTTTGGGTGAGAAGGTGGTTTTTTAGCATCGTTTTGAATTGGGGTACAGGCAGGGTTTCTTTGGCAATGACAGGTAATGAATTCCAAATTTTCGTGCCTTTTATATGCATTGAGTTTTTACGTAGTGTTAGATGGACATGGGGAACATCGAGGAGTGATCTGTGTCTAGTGTTATAGTCATGTGTCCTGTTAAAATTGGTAAGGAGAAGTTTGAGTGGTGGGTTAATATTTGCATAGAGTGTTCTATGTATGTAATAGGCACAGTAAAAAGTATGAATGTCTTGTATGGTGAGTAAGTTTAGGTTTTTGAATATTGGTGGAGTATGTTGTCTGGAGTGTGAATTTGTTATCATTCTAACTGCTGCCTTTTTTTGTGTTATTAATGGTCTGAGATATAGGGTAAGGAGAGCTGGTTGTGGAACATAGTACCGTATCTTGGATAGTATTCCCACTGTCTTTGAGACTTTCTTGGAAATTTGTTGTATGCGTGTCTGAAATTTGAGGCCACTGTCAAGATGGATTCCTAAGAATTTTCCCTCTCTGAGTTTTGTGATAGGGGACCCGTTTATCATTATGTTAAGTGGTGCGTTTGTAGCTGTGTTCCCAAACTGAATAAAATAGGTTTTATCAATATTGAGAGTAAGTTTGTTAGTCATCATCCAGGTAGATATTTTCTGCAATTCAGTATTTACAGTGTTGACTAGTATGTCTGGGCTTGGGTGCGAGATAATGTATGTAGTGTCATCTGCAAATAGTATGGGTTTGAGTAGTTGAGATGCATTTGGTAGGTCGTTAATGTAAATGAGAAAGAGAAGTGGGCCAAGAACACTTCCCTGTGGGACACCTACTGTAATAGTTTGCGCGGTAGAGCTAGCTCCATTTGTGTACACATATTGGTTACTGTTGCTAAGGTATGATTTTAGGTTAACCTCATTCTTCATAAACCCATCCGCTGACATGTCAACTCCCAAATATCTGAAAACATTTACTTCTTCCATAATCTCTCTCTCCAATGTGATATCCAATTTTTCTTTATTTAAATCGTTTGATACCCTCATCACCTTACTCTTATCTATGTTCACTTTCAACTTTCTACCTTTACACACCCTCCCAAACTCGTCCACTAACCTTTGCAACTTTTCTTTAGAATCTCCCATAAGCACAGTATCATCAGCAAAAAGTAACTGTGTCAACTCCCATTTTGCATTTAATTCCCCATAATTTAATCCCACCCCTCTCCCCAACACCCTAGCATTTACTTCTTTTACAACCCCATCTATAAATATATTAAACAACCATGCTGACAGTACACATCCCTGTCTAAGACCTACTTTTACCGGGAAGTAATCTCCCTCTCTCCTACACACCCTAACCTGAGCCTCACTATCCTCATAAAAACTCTTTACAGCCTTCAGTAACTTACTACTTATTCCATACACTTGCAACATTTGCCACATTGCTCCCCTATACACTCTATCATATGCCTTTTCTAAATCCATAAATGCAATGAAAACTTCTCTACCTTTATCTAAATACTGTTCACATATATGCTTCACTGTAAACACTTGATCTACACATCCCCTACCCACTCTAAAACCTCCTTGCTCATCTGCAATCCTACTCTGTCTTACCTCTAATTCTTTCAATAATAACACTGCCATACACTTTACCTGGTATACTCAGTAAACATCTTCCCCTATAATTCTTACACTCTCTTTTATCCCACTTCCCTTTATATAAAGGAACTATGCATGCTCTCTGCCAATCCCTAGGTACATTATCCTCTTTCATACATTTTTTTTTTTTTTTTTTCAACAAGTCGGCCGTCTCCCACCGAGGCAGGGTGACCCAAAAAGAAAGAAAATCCCCAAAAAGAAAATACTTTCATCACATTCAACACTTTCACCACACTCATACATAATCACTGTCTTTGTAGAGGAGCTCAGATACGACAGCTGAGAATAGTCCCTCCCAGCTGTCACTATCGCAGACCCCTCCTTTATGACAATTGTCGATAACTACTGATAAGACAATGAATTGATGAATGAATGTGTGCCAGGAACCCTTGCTTTGTCATGTATTGTCTATCTATCTATCTGTCTATCTATCTATCTGTCTATCTATCTATCTGTCTATCTATCTATCTGTCTATCTATCTGTCTGTCTATCTGTCTATCTATCTGTTTGTCTATCTATCTGTCTATCTGTTTCTCATCTATCTGTCTATCTGTCATCTATCTGTCTATCTGTCTATCTGTCTATCTATCTGTCTATCTGTCTATCTATGTTTCTATCTATCTGTCTAGCTCGCTTATCTGTTTTGTTTGCCTGCCTATGTGTGCCTGATATAATATGAAACTCCTGACTAATGGTGTTATGAAAAGTGTCAGATAACACTGACAGCCAATGACATTGATGAATGAATGTGCAGGGAACCCTCGCTTTGTTTTCACTGTATCTGTCTATCTATCTGTCCATCTGTCTATCTGTCTGTGTCTCTGTCTAGCCTCTGCTTATCGGGCCTTTCTGTCTGCCTGTGTGTGCTGGGTATATGAAACTCCTTGAAGAATGGTGTTATGACAAGTGTAGATAACACTGACAGCCAATGACTTTGATGAATGGGAGAGGAACCCTCTCCTTGTTCCACTGTCTATCTGTCTGTCTGTCTAGCTCTGCTTATCTGTCTTTCCGTCTGCCTGTGTGTGTATCTTTCCGTCTGCCTGTGTGTGTGTGTGTCTTTCCGTCTGCTTGTCTCAGTCTGAGTGCGGCCTGTAAGAGGTATACCGATGCAGAAGTGACAATGTGACAATGCGTAACTTGCCAGTCATGTGTATTATGTCTTATATATCAAGTATTGTATAGGACTTTGCCTGGATTTTAGTTTATCTTAAATAATTTATATGTATAATAACTGTACTTATGTGTACATGTGAGAGAATATTACAGATATATATAGATAGACAGATAGACAGATACAGAGATATAGGACAGATAGATATAGACAGATATAGACAGAGAATATAGACAGATATAGACAGATATAGACAGGAGATATAGACAGATATGAGACACAGAGACAGCCAGAGACAGCCAAAGCCAGCCTGCGGAATATATAAGAACGTAAAAAAGGAACACTGCTGAAGGCCTACTGGCCCATGCAAGGAGCATGTCTTCACCCCCAGCTTAGACCAATGACCCACCTAGTCAGGTCACATCCTCTGAAGGAAGGAGCACAGCATCAGACCACAAGCTAGTCAGGTCCAACTCACACCACCCACAGCCACTCATGTATTTATCGAACCTATTTTACTTTCCTCTTATAAGGGGAGTGTTAATGCGACATGACATCAGTGAATCCATGGTGTTTGCCACATTATTTGCTCTAGCTGGCACTCAATTAACTAGTGCTCCCACAAGGTACTAAGTGGTCCCAGATTTTTAATACTGCGCACACTGGGCAGACCCATTCTCTCATGCAGCGACTCAGCCAATTGCACTAAATTTGAAGGAATGAAAAATAAAACGTTGATCACGTTGGGCAGTACGCTGTACAAACGTATTTCAACGTTTGGAATTTAAGGTTAAAGTCAGGCATTGTACTTCATTTCAGGACTCCAAGTCCAACTAAATCAATTAACTGGTTTCCCTGAATCCCTTACAAAATGTTACCTGCTCACACTCCAACAGATGGCATGTCCCAAAAACCATTCGTCTCCATTCACTCCTATCTAACACGCTCACTGCTTGCTGGAGTCCAAGCCTCGCCCACAAAACCTCCTTTCCTTCCTCCAACCTTTTCTATGACGATCCCTACCCAGCCTTCCTTTCCCTACTGATTTATACGCTCTCAAGTCATTCTACTTTGATCCATTCTCTCTAAATGGAAAACACCTCAACAACCCTCTTGGCCCTCTGACAAATACTTTTAGTAACTCCACAACCTTCTCCTAATTTCCCATTCCAATTTTCTGCATAATATTTACACCACACATTGCCCTTAGACAGGACATCTCCACTGCCTCCAGCCTCCTCCTCGCCAGCATTGCAACCCATGCTTCACACCCATATAGAGTGTTGGTACCACTATACTTTTGTATATTCCCTTCTTTGCCTCCCTGGATAACGTTTTTGTCTCCAGATACCTCAACGCACCACTCACCTTTTTTTTCTTCATCAATTCTATGGTTAACCTCATCCTTCATAAACCCATCCGCTGACACGTAACTCCAAATATCTGAAAACATTACTTCTTCCATAATCCCTCTCTCCAATGTGAATCCAATTTTCTTTATTTAAATCGTTTGATACCCTCATCACCTTATCTTATCTATGTTCACTTTTAACTTTCTACCTTTACACACTCTCCCAAACTCGTCCACTAACCTTTGCAACTTTTCTTTAGAATTCATAAGCAAGTATCATCAGCAAAAAAAGTAACTGTGTCAACTCCCCATTTTGCATTTAATTCTCCATAATTTAATCCCACCCCTCCCCAACACCTAGTATTTACTTCTTTTACAACCCCATCTATAAATATATTAAACAACCATGGTGACATTACTCATCCCTGTCTAAGACCTACTTTTACCAGGAAGTAATCTCCCTCCTACACACCCTAACCTGAGCCTCACTATCCTCATAAAAACTCTTTACAGCCTTCAGTAACTTACTACCTATTCCATACACTTGCAACATTTGCCACATTGCTCCCTATCCACTCTATCATATGCCTTTTCTAAATCCATAAATGCAATAAAAACTTCTCTACCTTTATCTAAATACTGTTCACATATATGCTTCACTGTAAACACTTGATCTACATCCCCTACCCACTCTAAAGCCTCCATGCTCATCTGCAATCCTATTCGTCTTACCTCTAATTCTTTCAATAATAACACTGCCATACACTTTACCTGGTATACTCAGTAAACTTATTCCCCTATAATTTTACTCTCTTACCTCCCTTCCCTTTATATAAAGGGGAAATATACATGCTCCTGCCAATCCCAGGTACCTTCCCCTCTTTCAACATTTTTAAACAAAAATACCAACCCTCCAGCACTATATCCCCCGTTTTAACATTTTTCTGATTCCGTCAATTCCCGCTGCTTTACCCCCTTTCATTCACGTAATGCCTCCGCCCCCCCCCACACTCACATCCTGCCCCACCCTAAAGTTTGTACCTCCCTGGCCAGTACATGATTCCGCCCCCTTTTTTCATCGACATTTAAAAAGTTCCTCAAAATAAATTTCCGCATCTACCCAATACCCCCAGCTCCCCCTCTACTAACTCCCCTACTTGTTTTAACTGCAAATCCATTGTTCCAGGCTTTCTTACCTTGTTTATTCCCTCAAAATTTTTTTTGTTTTCAGCAAAATTTCTTGACAGAGCCTCTCCCATTCTTTATCCCCTTTTTTTTCCCCTCTCACCACTCTTCACCTTTTTTACCTCCATAATTGCTCTTCTATTAACACTTCTGTTTTTTAAAAAACCCTCATAAGCACCCTTTTTTTCTTTTATCCACCCTTTACTTTTTTATTCCACCACCACCCTCTTCCTCCTGCACCCACCCCCCTTTTAAAAAATTCTGCCCCACATTCTAATACTGCATTTTTTAAAAAAATCCCAACCCCTTCAACCCCCACTACTCCTACTTGCACTAGCCCACCTTTCTGAATAGTTGCTTTATCTCACCCTAACTTCCTCCTCCCCCTTGTTTATCACTTTTACCTTTTCTCTTTCTTGGTTGCCATTTTTTTTTTTCCCCTCTACCTTTTTCTCTAACTGTAGCTACAACCAAATAATGATCTGATATATCCTTTCCCCACATAAACATTTCATCCTGAAGCCTACTCATCAACCTTTTTTCCACCAATATATAATCCCAAAAAACTACCCCTTCGTCATATCATACCTTGTATATTTATTTATCCTCTTTTTCA
>WNWK01011979.1:0-61820 GCA_009830355.1 Cherax destructor
GAATAAATCTGATAATAGAATATAACTTCAGCACACACACACACACACACACACATACACACACACACACACAAAACACACACACAAACACACACACAAACACACACACAAACACACACAAAACACACACACACACACAATATATATATATATATATAATATAATATATATATATATATATATATATATATATATATATATATATATATATATATATAATTTTATATGAAAAAAACCCCCTTTTTAAAAAAATAGAGGAATTCCGGGCCCTTTTGTGACTACTAATTAAAAAATTACCCAAGGAACTATGATAATGTGGAGTCATGAAAGGGCGGCCTTTTTTTCAAGGGGGGTTTATTTTTGATTTTCCCCTTTTTTTATTGATATTTTTGCATATATATATATATATATATATATATATATATATATAAAAAAAAATTATTCATATAAAACACACATCTAGACCACCCCCCAAGTTTCAGGACAGCTGTATAGACCGTTGCTAAAGTGCCCCCAAAAACACACATGTGCCCCTTGCATGCATCAAAAAATTTTTGGGGAAAAAAAAAATTCCATTTCACACCAACAAAAAATTCATTCTTTTAACTAGGGTTTCTTCTCTCTCTCTCTCTCTCTCTCTCTCCCCTTTTTTCCCCTTTTTTTTTTTTTTGGAAATGTGAATTACAAAGCCCTTTGTTTTAAATTCTGCTGTGCTGCTCCCCTTTGCGGGTAAGAATCAGCGAGCACGAGCAACAGAGGCAGCGAACCAGGCGGACTAGCAGGGCAGCAGAACCCAAAACGGGGCAGCAAAGGGGAAAACAACCAAAAAAAGCAGCAGAGAGAAGGGGGAAAAAAAAAAATGGAGGGGAGGAAAAAAAAAAAAAAAAAAAAAAAAAAAAAAAAACAAAAATTTTGGAGGGGGAAGGGGGGGGGGGGGGGGGGGGGGGGCCCAAAAAAAACAAAAAAAGGCAGCGGCGGGAAAAAAAAAAGCGGCAGCGGGGCCCGGGCGCAGCGGCCCGGGAGGGGCCCGGAAAACCCGGGAGCGGCGGGGCGGGAGCGGGGAGCGGGAGCGGCAGCGGGGCGCGGGGGCGGGGGGAGCGGGGGCAGCGGAGCGGGGGCGGCGGCAGCGGCACCCCAGGGGAGGGGGGAGGGGGGGCAGGGGCGGGGAGCGGCACGGGGGGCGGCCCCCGGGGGGCGGCCCCGGGGGGCGGCCGGGGGCCAGCGGGGGCCCGGGGCGGGGGCGCAGCAGCGCGGCAGCGGCAGCAGCGGAGCGGGGGCAGGGGCGGGGAAGGGGCGGCACAGGGGCACAGCAGCCAGCAGCGGGGGCAGCAGCAGGGGCAGCGGCGGCGGGGCCCCGGGGAGCGGCGGCGCGGCGCGGCGGGGGCAGCAGCGCAGCAGGGGCGGCGGAGAGCCGGGGGCAGGGGGGGAGCAGCGGCGGCGGGGGCGGGGCGCGGCAGCAGCGGGGCGGCAGCGGGAGCAGGGGAGCGGGGGCGGCGGGGCGGGGGCGGGGGGGGGGAGCGGGGCGGGGCGCAACAGAAAGGCGCGGGAGCGCGGCGCAGGGGGAGCAGGGGGAGCGGGGGCGGGGGCGGGGGCAGCGGGGGAGCGCGGGGGCGGGGCAGCGGAGGGGGGGGAGCGCGGGGGCAGGGCGGCAGGGGGAGGGGCAGCGGAGGGGGCCCGGGGGGCAGCAGGGAGCAGCGGGGGAGGGGGCAGCAGCGCGGCGCGGCGGGGGCAGCGGGGGCGGGGGCAGGGGGACCCAGCAGCGGCGGGGGAGCAGCGGCAGCGGGGGCAGGGGGAGGGGGAGCGGGGGCCAGCAGCACAGCAGCAGCAAAAAAAACATCAAACAAGGAGTTTTTTGGAAGTGGGGAACCCCAAAACAGGTTGACCCCTGGGGTAAAAAAAAAAGCAGTGATGACTAAGATAAAATATCGGGGAAAAGCTGAAAAATTTTTGATAAACGTTGTAATATTGGTGTATTGATTATGTGCATTAGAGAAGGGACGCCCCCCCTGGGGTTCACAGAGCGGGGTAGCGCCAATAACCAGGAAAAAAAAAACAGCGCCTTTAAAACCAGGAATAACAAACTAGCCCCCTTTTGTAACCAGGAAAAAAAACTAGCGCCTTTAATAACCAGGGGTAACAAACAGCGCCTTTAATAACCAGGAATAAAAAAATACCCCTTTTTAAAAACCAGGAAAAAAAACTAGCGAGGTAAGTTATTGGAGAATAAGACCCTGTGTTTCCGGGGAAAAAAATTTTGCGCTGTTTTTAAAAATTTTATCATAATTTTAAATCAAAATGTACTCAAAACTTCTTTTGGGGGAAAAAAAAAATTTGAATAAATTATTTTTATTTTATAAAAAGGGGAAAAAATTTGATTTTATTTCAATATTTAGAATTTTTTTCAAAAAGGATTTGACTTTGTATCATTTTTGGGGAAAATTTTTTTTTTTCACAAGAAATTTGTCCTGCCTGTCCAGCCACCGGCATTTGCCCACAGTAACAGTGGCAACACACCTTGTGTCCCTTTGTTACCATTGGGCCCCCTCTTGACAGTCAAGCATTTTTTTTTCTTGTGCCCCATCCAAACAAAACATTTAAACGGGGGAAAATTTTTAGGCCAGAGCAACCCCCCCGCCCCGCAGATTTTGACCCCTGAAGTATTTTTTTGAACCCCCGTGTCCTGGTTTCCTGACGGCTAAAACATTCAAATTTACATATGAGTAAAGCTAACAGCATGTTTCCCCCCCACTGTATGGGGGGTCGATCCATTAACCTAAAAAATCCCCCCTCCCTCTTATAAAATGAACGTCATTGGAAAGACTTTTTAATATTTTTTCCCCTAGCCTGGGAATTAAAAAGGGTTTAATAATGGGTTTGGGGGGGTTTCGTGGGGGATTAAGCGCCACCATACGTGTTGAAATTTAAAAACAAACATTTGAGGATGAAACCCCTTCATGCATATTCTCAAGATGAGTCGTGAAACGACTCTTTAAGGGGAAAAAAATAATGAACGGGTTTTACATGAAAAGGGCCATGCTCGAAACCCCGGCTTTTTCTTATCCCCTATATAGCACACTATCGTATAATATAATAATATAATATATATATATTTTTGTCGTGCCGAATAGGGAAAAAATTGGGGAAATTTTGAAAAAACCATTAAAAAAAAGTCCTTTCTAAAATTTTCTTTATACGTTTAAAGATATATTTTTCAATTGACCCCTTTAGTGGGGCGAACCTGCTGACGCGATCTTTTTTGTATATAGCCGCTTGTTTCTGGTGGTGTATTGATATATTTTAATAGCAAATCAACCCCCGAGACTTGAAGCCCTTTGTAGAATCCTTAAAACGGGAAAGGGGCAATTTTCCTTTTTAAAATATGCTCCCCGGTTTTTTTGAAAGTACATCTGATTTCGAGCTTATGATCCCGACGATCATACGTCACTTTGAAGTAAATTATAATATTTTGTCTTCATCGTTGTTGTTGTGTTAGGTTAGTCTTTTGAACGCTTGTGGGAAACCCCTTAAAAAGGGCATTCCAAGAATAACAAAATCCTAAATAATAATAATTATTATTATTATTGTTATTATTCCCCTTTTTGGGGGAAAAGTCTCCCCTTTTCCCCCCCCGGCTTCTTCAGTCACATACAGAAGACACCCCAGGAAAAAAAACTGCTTTTAAAAAGGACCCGGACGAGTCCTGGTTTGGGGGACGCAGTTTTGGGGACCCCCTTTTGGGCCATGTATTGTTTGTAACCCCAAAACCCGGGGGCGAAACGGCCCCAGAAAAGTAAATTAGTTGCCTTGTGTCCTTTTTTTTACAAGATGAGGGGTTGAAACTTCCAATAAGGATGTTAACGAATTGATTAAGGTGAAAATACAAATTCTGGAGGATTTTTTTCATTCGTACGATGTTTCACTTTTCCCGGGGGGAAAAAGTTTGTGGGTTTTTCCCCCTCCCCAACTGTTACATATTCCTTGCCCCCAATTTTTAAACATTAAAGAATTCTGGGAAACAGTCAACCGTCTTTGAAGCCCAAGAATTAGTCCGGGAAAAAAAGGGGGCCCCAAGCCGTTCCAAACCACGGTCCGGCGAGGGGGGGGCATGGAAGACGCGGTGCCCGATATGGCGTTCTCAAGAACCCCGATGTTTATTTCCCCTCTGATGGCCCTCTAAGTTTACTCATTTCCCCCCCTGAGGCGGAGTTCATCCCTGAGGGGGAAAGAAAATCACCGCAGCGGGGGTTTTTGTGAGCACAGCACTCGGCATACCAAGTGACGATGCTCGCTTGCCACCATGCAAATGAAGAAGCCTTGGGAAAAATGGGGGGTTTAAAACTCTTTTTCACCACGGGGGTGGGACTTTTTTTGGTGTCCCAGCCACCACCAATGTACTGGAAGAACCTGCCGCGAATGGTAGACGCAAAAGCGAGTCTTACTGAACCAGCTGCGTTTTGTTGCAATTGCAAATTAATTTTCCCGTATATATATAATTTTATATATATATAAAAATATATATATATATATATATATATATATATATATATTTATAAAAACCCCCCGCTGTTTTTTCCCCCGGCCTTTTTCTGAAATGACATTGGGGGACGTACAAAACTTTCGACAATCTTTCTCAAAATTTTTTTCCCCACTTTTTTTTAATCACTTTAAACACAGTAAAAACATCAGGGAAAAAACCCCCAAATTAACGAAGACTTGATTGCAGCATCACCTAATACTAAATTTTTCCCCCTTCACTTGCAACAATACAAAAAAGAAAATTTTTTTTTTTTTTTAAGAAACAGCTAGACCTGATCTCCATTTGAAACCTGATTTCCAGGTCTTTTTATAACATTATTTCGTTAAATGTTTTCGTAGCTAAAATTTCATGTATGTCGATGACGACTTAGTTTCCGAAACATCAAATTTTTCCCCAATTTTTTTCTGACCCTTTTAAAAAAAGGGTGACTTATTTCAGAGTGCAGTCAACTGAACATGTTTTAAACATGAGAGACATTTTTTTCCCCTATACTAACTTTTAAAAAAAGGAATTTTCCCTTTTTTATTTTTTTAAAAATATGTACAGACTAAAACAAAAGCGGGAAAAGCGAGATTTTTTTTTTGTCGGGGGAAAAATGGGGAGCGGGGGAGAGTATCCTTTGTTAGTCAAATTTACACGGTATTTAAAAAAAAGTCCGCAAACAAATTGGACATGAAAAAATTCCCCCGGTTCCATAAAGTTATTGTTAGGCGGTCACGTGAGGACACACACTATAATGAGGGTGTCATCACGGGTTCCCAGCAAAAGCGTGTAATCACCCCAAAATTTTTGTGGGGTCGAGACTCAGCTCCCGGCCCCCCTTTACTGATCGCCGGGTTTTTTCCCCCCCCCGCTCCATGAGCTTTATCATACCTCGTCTTAAAGCTAGTATGGTTTTCCCGCCTCCACCATCACTTGCTACACTATTCCACTTCCCCGACACCCATGGCTAAAAAAAACTTCCTAACATCCCTTTGATCATCTGAGTCTTCAATTTTTCCCAAATTTTGATGCCTTGTTTCTGTGTCCCCCCCTGGAAATCCTGTCTCTACCCCTTGTTTTCCCCCAGTATTTTGTATGTTTATCATGTCCCCCCAACCCTCCTGCCCCCCAGGGCAGGGATTTATTAACCTTTTTGTAGGACATTCCCAGCCGGGGAAAACCCCTTTTCCCAAACCTTTTGATTTTCAATTTCTTGACGTGCTTGACCAGGTAGGGGTTTCCCAAAAAGGCCGCCCAGTATGGGTGAACACGGTGTGTGTGGTGTGTGGGTTTTACCCCCGACCCATCAAAAACATCTTTGGAAATTTATTTTTGTCATCAGTACAAGGAGCGAGGGGGAGCCCCAAACCCCAAATCCGGGGAAGAACAGTACTTTAAGTCCCGTAACTCGTTTTGGGGCACTAAACTCCAATGAACCCCTGGTTCGTTTCCCCCATACGGGTAAAAAAGGGGCGTGTTTCCATAAGACACCGCCCCTGCACCTATCAGAAAAAAAGGGACCAGGTGGGGTCAACGGTGTGGGCCCATCCTGGGGCCCCGACCAAATTTTCCCCCCAAATGCTCTATAACAAAAGGGTTTTTGTATGTATATTACTGATGTCACTAGGGGCCCCCATACCTTTCATGTACTTACAGAAATAAAGATTATTTTTTTTTTTTTTTATTTTAAAGGGGGGGGAAATGAAAGGCGGGGAAAACCCGGGGGTATGACAAAAAAATTCAATGAGTGGATTATGTCACTAAAACCTATGTCAGGGGGAATTCTCCCTTTTTTCTTAACAAAATCTGTAATTGACACAAACAATTGATCTAACTAAATACTAATCAAGTTTAACAAAAAACAACCTAATTAATCCAGTCAACCTGACCAGCCGACAACAGAAGCCCCCACGCGAGCGAGCCTTAACTCAGTTTATCCAACTGAAATTTTTTTTAATCCATCATGGGGAAACTCAAGGGGGGGCCTTCAGCCGCACCAGGACGACAGGACCCTGGGGGGCGACAAGGGTCTTTGGAACAGAAAGAGGCTCTTGGAACGAAACCCCGGGGACTTGCACCGGGGGAGTGCACTTACCAAAACTCTCCCGGGAGTTAAGAAAAAAAAAAAGATTTGGGGTAGCAAGCCCCAAAATTCCTTTGTGTACTTATCTCGAAAGGGTGGCGGACATTGTTTTTCCCCCCGACCCTCAGAAACCAAACCCCCTCCAAAACCACCGGGAAATTTTCCCCCCAGACCCCCCCGAAACCCCAGACCTTCCCCCCATAACCTCCAACAACCCTTTCCCATCTTCTTGCCCAGTTCCTCTGACTGAAGATAACAATGGCGCTAACGAAAAAAATTTGGAAAACAATAACGAAAACTAATAAAATTAAAAAAGGGGTTAAGTCGAACAAACTCACCAGTTCTGTGATTTGATTTAATCGTTGAAATTGGGAAATTTATATATATATATATATATATATATATATATATATATATATATATATATATATATATATATATATATATATATATATATATATATGGGAGAAATAAAGAGGACGTCATAGCAGGCGGTAATATTCACATGAGTGTGTCAGGGTTTTAAAAAAAAAGGGGGGTTTGGGTTCACCACCCAAACCACTTTTTTTAAAAGCCCCCCCTAACGTCTCTGCTTGGGAACCCCTTGAGAAAAACGGGTCATTCACTTTCCCTTCCTTCCCCCCTTGCCCCCTCTCTCCTTCATTTTCCCTTTCCCCTTCCCCATACAGTTGTATCTAGTTATACAAATTCGGGAATGGCCTAAAAATGTGGGGAAATGTAGCAAATATATGGGAATTTTTGCTAGGTTGAAAGGAAATTTTAAAATTTTTTGAATTTGGGTCAAATCCTAATTTTGCAACGAAGGGATGTGTTTTACTTAATGTACTTTTTTGTGATCTGTAATTAAATATTTATTGTTAGCGTGTCGCTGACTCTTCTCTGACATAGTTTTGAAAACCTGAAGAATGCCCAGGATCGTGGCGCAACAGGCACAATTAGTGTATAACCTAAAGATTAAGTTATAATGTTTTAGTTCGCCCCAAACCATCAAGTCACCAGAAAAATAAAAGGGCGTTCTTTTTTACGGGGTTCTTTAGATTAATTCTGTTAAATCTTATTATTTTGTATTGCTTTCTGATCCCTCTTTTCAGGGGTTTTAAAAAATTTCCATTTGTGTCCTCTAGTTCTGTTCCTTTCCTGCAAACAAGCACCCTTCCTATTGTGTCGATCCTCTGAGTTTTTTGTATGCCATGATCGTGTCTCCTATTCTTTTTTATCTTCTAGCGACAAGATTTGGGGTTTAAAATGTCATTCCCAATATAAGTACTTTTATAACCAAAAAAACTCGGACGGGGGCGAGCCCCCCAAAATCCCGAATTCCCCCTTTTTTTTGAATTTTTTAAAAAACAACCTTCCACGACCAATCAAAAGGGTTAAATGATTAATAAGACACAAGAGAACCCCTACTTTCTTGTTTTCATTCATAAACTTTTAAAAAAATTTTATAACATCAATAAAAATTGATCAAAGTCAATATTGTGGTAGGAGAAAGGAGCAAATTCAGTTTTATAAATTTTCCAGAAACACCCTAAATATGAAACTACCCGGGGTAAACTTTTTGGGAAAACCCCCTTTTCGTATTTTTATGTAAATCTTTTCATATTTATATGAATTATTTATTAAAAAATAACACTTAAAACACACCTGAACATATTTTGAGCTTATCTAGGGTTCAAAAGCAAAAAACCCAAATTTAGAGCTCCCCAAAAAAAAACCCGGATGGCTGGGGGATTTTAAAATAGTTGGTAACTGGATGGTCTATTCAGGTGGGGGGGGGTTTGGGGGTGCGCTATTAATTAAACCTTTTCATTACTGTTTATTGAAGGGAGTGTTCAAATCATCTGTGGGGCTGGGGGTGCGGGGTTTGGAAAAGCGCCCGATAGTTTAAAAGTTGAATATCACATAATAAAATTTTTTTCCCCCCTCAATAGAGACAGACACAAACAATAAAATGGCCGTATTTCTGGAAATATAGTTGGAAGCTGTTGTGTGGAAGCCACTGATTCCCATTTAAAAAAAAAAAAAAAAATTTGAATTTTTTTTTTGTTTTCCCTCAAAAAAAATTTTAAAGAGGTTAATTTATGAGTTTAAAACCTGATTTTTTTTTCCCCCTTTTTTTTTTTTGGGCCCCAGCTGATATAGAATAAAGCCGAGATCAGCCATCCATTAGGGGGGTTTGCACTGAATGCAAAGACGGGTGTTCTTGATTCCATTTCCTGCTGTGGGGCTTTTCCCCCTTTGTTTGCAACAAACACAAAACTTGTTCTTGATGTCATCCTGTAGTGGAAGCAGGGGTGGCCATTTTCTAGAGGAGGACCATCCTGCACTTTTTTAACTGGGGGCTGAGGGTTTTTTTTTTTCCCTTATAGGGTAAGTTGACTGGTAAGGTTACCTGGCATCTACAACACTGGTTCATCAGCCCCTCTCGACCTCCAGCGGGGGGAAAGGCTAAACCCCCAAAAGGGAGACTGACAGATGTATTAGAGACTAAATAAGTTTTTTGGGGGCAGTTCCATACGTCACCTCTTGATCTTAGAAAGGGGGTCTAAAAAGGAAATAAAACCCCCCCGAAGCAAAAGGAGAGAAGAGTTCTTCAACCTGGGGGAAAAAAAAGGGAATAAAATATATAGATTAGGGGTGGAGGCAAACTTATACAGGTTTAAAGAGAAAGGTAAGACGGGGAAAAAAAGAAGGCAGGCCCCCAAAAGGGGAGCGGATCAAAAGATTCAGTTCAGGATAAAATGGGGAGTCCCGTCCCCCCCCCCACCCAACAAACACACACACACACACACACACACACACACACACACAAAAATACCTCAAACCGATAAACAAAAATTTAAACAAAACCCCCAAAAAAAAATTTTTTGATACCCCAGACCCAGTTCTTTTTGAATTAATTGAAAACCCCCCGAAAAAACTGCTTGTTATTTTCTACCCCCGTGCAAGTATTTATAAATTTTTTTCAAAACATATTTGACGGGCGGTGATTAATTGAGGGGCATTGGGAAACCCGTGGTGGCTGAAGGGCCACCGTCTTTACCTCTTTGGGAAAAAAAGGCAAAAACAACAGTTCTATAAACAGGTAGAAGGAAGTGCAGCCAAGCTGGGGGTCGAGTGGGGATTTTAAAGGGGAGGGTTTTTTAGTAAAAGCTTAAGTCTGCTAAAAGATTTCAGTACGCTGTTGGGGGCCCCCCGTTTGGGGAAAACCCAATTTTGGTTCGTGTCATATTTTTTTTTTTCCCTTTTTGGGGGTTTAAAAGGGTTTAAAGGGATTTAAAGCCTATCCCCAAAGGGGGGTCTTAAGGCCTTGTAAATGTCCCCACCAGAAAAATCTTTAATTTCATAACGGGGTTTTTAAATATACTCTCCGTGTATATACACTGAGAGACAAAAACCCCTGAGTGTTATAAAATTCCCAGGGAAACTTTGGGGGCTGGAATCCAGTTGAAGTTTTTAATTTTTTTATCCCCCCCCAAAATTCGTGGTTAGTTTAGCCGTTAGCGTACGGAAGAGTCCAGTGCTGGAGAGTCCGGTGCTGGAGAGTCCAGTGCTGGAGAGTCCAGTGCTGGAGAGTCTAGTGCTGGAGAATCCAGTCCTGGAGAGTCCAGTGCTGGAGAGTCCAGTGCTGAAGAGTCCAGTGCTGCAGAGTCCAGTGCTGCAGAGTCCAGTGCTGCAGAGTCCAGTGCTGCAGAGTCCAGTGCTGCAGAGTCTAGTGCTGCAGAGTCTAGTGCTGCAGAGTCCAGTGCTGCAGAGTCCAGTGCTGCAGGGGGTCCCGTGCTGCAGAAATCCCCGTGCTGCAGAGTCCAGTCTTCCCGAGTCCCGTGCTGCAAAAGGGCCAGTGCTGCAGAGTCCAGTGCTGCAGAGTCTAGTGCTGCAGAGTCTAGTGCCAGAGTCCCCGGTGGGGTCCAGTGCTGGAGAGTCCAGAGCTGGAGAGTCCAGTGCTGGAGAGTCCAGTGCTGGAGAGTCCAGTGCTGGAGAGTCCAGTGCTGCAGAGTCCAGTGCCGGAGAGTCCAGTGCTGCAGAGTCCAGTGCTGCAGAGTCCAGTGCTGCAGAGTCCAGTGCTGCAGAGTCCAGTGCTGCAGAGTCCAGTGCTGCAAAGTCTAGTGCTGCAGAGTCTAGTGCTGCAGAGTCCAGTGCTGGAGAGTCCAGTGCTGGAGAGTCCAGAGCTGGAGAGTCCAGTGCTGGAGAGTCCAGTGCTGGAGAGTCCAGTGCTGGAGGAAATCTTGCTGGAGTGTCCCGTGCTGGAGAGTCCAGTGCTGGAGAGTCCCGTGCTGTAGAGTCTTATCTGGAGTGTCCAGGGGCTGGGAGTCCCGTGCTGGAGAAATCCAGTGCTGTAGAGTCCAGTGCTGTAGAGTCCAGTGCTGTAGAGTCTTTTGCTGGAGTGTCCAGAGCTGGAGAGTCCAGTGCTGGGAGTCCAGTGCTGGAGAGTCCAGTGCTGGAGAATCTTAAAAACTGGAGTGTCCAGTGCTGGAGAATTTTGTGCTGGAGAGTCCAGTGCTGTAAGGGGTTAATACTGGAGAATGCAATGCCACCAAACAGCTCCAGATTTGTTGCTAAATTATCCAGTTATGTTTTGGGGAAAAAACACATTTTTTATAATGTGTGTATTATGACCACTTGATTTTAAAAAAGTGATCGCCCCCCCTTTCCCGTTTTTATATATTTCTCTGTGTTCATTATGTTCCTAGTCAATATTCTCAGTGTTCACTCTGTTCCTAGACAATGTTCTCAATGTTCACTATCTTCTCTTTCTTCATGTTTATAAATGTTCCCAGTGTTCACGTTCCTAGATACGGTTCACAATGATCACTTCTCGTTCCTTGAGCCCAATATACTGTTTCCGTATTTCCATTCAGCTGAGTTTTCTTTTTGTTTCGTTTGACTACAAGAAAAAAAAAAAAAGGTTCCCAGTCGACTTGAGAGACATTTCGATGCTCTTTGAAGAATTCCAGTCTCTTGCTTTTGCGGTGCAACCCGGCTCCTTGGCGGGGGTCTTCTGGAACTTTGACTTGCATACCAGGCACAAAGGTAATCACTGAACGCCTGTCTTGGGGTTCTTGTTGTATACTGATGATACCAGTCAAGTTCTTGTTGTATACTGATGATACCAGTAAAGTTTTTTGTTGTATACTGATGATCCCCAGTCAAGTTCTTGTTGTATAGTGATGATAATAAATTTTTGTTGTATACTGATGATACCAGTCAAGTTCTTGTTGTATAGTGATGATACCAGTCAAGTTTTTGTTTTTATACTGATGATACCAGTCAAGTTCTTGTTGTATACTGATGATACCAGTCAAGTTCTTTGTTGTATACTGATGATACCAGTCAAGTTCTTGTTGTATACTGATGATACCAGTCAAAGTTCTTGTTGTTTATGATACCAGTCAAGTTCTTTTTTGTATACTGATGATACCAGTCAAGTTCTTGTTGTATACTTGATCCAGTCAAGTTCTTGTTGTATACGATGATACCAAAAAAGTTCTTGTTGTATACTGATGATATCAAGTTCTGGTTTTCGTTATATATTAAAAGTCCCAAGTTTCCAAAAACCTTTCGCTTGTCAGTTATGGTTTGGGGCAGTTTCCCCTAAACTGTTTTCCCTGCCCCAGTTGAGATTTTAGTTTTTTGGGTTTAAAACCCAGTAACCGGGAAAAAACCCCAGTTGGTGATTTTTTTTAAAAATTGGGGGAAAAAATTAAAAACTTTAAAAGGGTCGCAGGGCCCTGGCAAGGGTGAAATTTAAGGTTTGGGCCCTGGAAGGTTTAGCTCCAGTTCATAAAAAAAAGGGGCTCGGGGAAACCCTTTTTAAAAGGGGTTCATTTTTTGGAATTTTTTAAATATTATTTTCTTATGAATTTTTTTGACCTTCCTTTGGACCCATGTTTTCCAGTGCGAAGACAATTGCAAAGAAGTCCGTTTTGATGAGATTTCACCAGAGGGCGAAACTTTCCCCAAAAAAAGGATTCACCTTATTGGTACAACGTTTTTAACCCCCTTTTATATTAATTTGGTGGTGGGGGGGAGGGGTGACGGGGGGGAAACCTGTTTTTGGGGCAAAATCATTTTAAGGGCTTTGGCAGGGGCCCCCATATAACTTTGATTAAATAAAATATTATACTACTACTACTACTACCTACTTTTAAATTTTAATAATAATAATAATAATAAAATAATAATAATATAAAAAAAAATATGTTTGCCATTTCGATCATTTTTAAATTAATAAATTTTTTTTTTTTTTTTTTAATTTTCCCTAGATGTAAAAATTAAAAATTGTTGTAAAAAGGTCTAGCCCCACCCGTATGGTTTTTTTAAAGTCTAGCCCCCCCCGTGGTATGGTTTTTTTGAGTCGGGCCCCCCCCGTGGTATTTTTTGAGTCTACCCCCCCCCGTGGGGGTTTTTTTTGGGAGCCCCTTTTTTGAAACAGGGTTTTAAAAGGAGTCACCCATGTATTTCTTTCATTGTTATACACAGAGTTTAATTCTTTTTTAAATTTTATTCTCAACTGGTGGTGGTGAAAGGTGACACACCCAAAACCGGGAATATAATATATATATATATAAATATATATATATATATATATATATATATATATATATATATACAAACACGACTTGGCCGACGGAGACTCGAACCTCGAACCTCATGACAAGGTACGCAGGGGGCCCCCCCCTGGTAAAACCGGCACCACTTTCCAACTTTTTCCGGCCCCAAACCCTTTGGCGGGAAAAGGCCACCATCTCTTTCCCCCCATGATAACCCACAATGAATTTTAAACAAAATTAAAAAGGGGAATTTAAAAAATTATAAAAAAAAAAAAAAAAAAAAAAAATATATATATATCCCCATATGTGGAAAACGAGTCTTCATTTTTGGGGAAACCCAGACTTTTCCCCCTTGTGTGGCCCCCCCAATTTCTTTATTATAATTATTAACGTTTTTTTTAAAAAATCATCCATCATCAAATTTAAAACTATAATAAGTTAATACAACTTAAAACCTTTTTTTAAAAATTTAAACCCGAAACATTGTATAAAGTAAAAAAGCTTAAATTTGAGTTAACACTTTTTAAGGGGAAACGCAAAGATTCTTCTTTTTTTGATTCGCCGGTATTCCCCGGCCGCCCCATAATTTGTATTAGGGGGGCAGTGCCCCGGCCCCCAGCCAATTCACCGCCCCCCGGGGGGCCGGGAGAAGGGGCCTGATCCCATCTTCCCCCCCCCAGGGAGCAAATGGGACTGGAAGTCTTGCGGGCCGGGTGTTTTAAGCTCTGGTGGGGCACCCTGGGAAAGGGGTGGTCATGGTATCCCCGTTTTTTTAAAAAAAAAGGGGGGGGAGGGGTTGATTCCCGGGGGAATTTTTCCGGTCTATTCCCGATGGGCCCCGGGCCCGGGGCCCCCCCCTTTTGGGGGGATCTGAGACCAAGTTCCCATGGGGGGAAGGGCAAGTACCCCCCCCGTTAGAACCAACTATCCCGGGGAAAAAAAATACAATAATTAATAAATACACAAAACCCCCCCATATAAAAAAAAAAGGGGGGAGGATCTTAAAGACGTGTGATTTGAAAAGGTCCAAGTCGGGCCGAAAAGTCGTCGTAAAAACCTCTCTCCTTTTAATTTGCCCCGGGGTATTGTCCCCCTCACATTATTTCCTTTTTTTTTTTTTAAAAACCTAATTAAATTTTTGTAATGAATAAAGTGAACAAAGGGTAATATGTTTAAATTCCTTAAAAATATAAATTAAGTCAAATTGCATATTATGCACACAAAAAAATTTTAGGAAAAATACTTTAAATGTATATAGTAGGTGATTTTAATTAGAAGGATGAGATAAGACTTTTGGGAAAAATTTAAATTTTTTGTTTCAAAAATACACGGAAGTGATATGACAGATAATTATATATTTGACTTATTAAAGCCATGACTACTCTTGTTTTTATAAGGATTTACACGCTTTAGCATAGAATCGATCCTGAGTTTGGGTATTACCCAAGAGTCTAAATTGGGTTCAGAATCTGTGGGGATTTTCCCAGACCAGTTTAGAACCAGCCCACTCTCTTCGAAGAATGTCACATTTTTCGGGAAGAGGCATGGAGAAGATCCGGGGAAAAAATGCCTTCTTCATCAGGAAAGTCTCTAGCGACAGTGGGAAGCAAATGAGATGTCAGGATTGTTGTATTTGTCACTGTTCTTTGGGTTCCTCAACAATAACAAGCCGACCAGGGACTTTAGCGAAACCACCGAAACATCTTTTAGATGGGTGTTTTCTGAATGTGTCTATTCCAAGAGGTTCGCATTTGCTCCGTATCACTGCACGGGATCTGTACCCATGTACTCAAAAGGCGCCTCATCTGAAAATATAACCTTCTTCCTTCATCTGTCGCCCATCTTTGACCAATGCCAACCACAGCAGCAGTCGATAATTTTTTTAGTTTTGTCGAACAGTTGAAGAATCAAATTTACGCCGCTAAAACCAAATTGTCTGTAGATCTTTGTTGGTTTTTGGGATCATTCACACTTTTTTTTATGATAACCTTGTCATCGGAGGTATTGTCTTTGGTTTTCATTCACATCGTTTTCGACAAGTGTCCACAATTACAAATGTCATACGCTCCATTTAAATGACCACGACGACTTTGCTAGGCTCTAATTTTTCCGATCTAGATCTTAATTCAGCATGTTTTCAAGAGCTATAACACTTGAAGTTTCAATAGGGTAACATCCATCATGAATTTCAGCCGTAATCATGAAACGAAGGGAGAATTTGATAACACTTCGCCTCACGGAGCAACTTGAAGGGATGCCCTTTAAGAACAAAGCTGTTATAGCACTGACGAGAGTTGCAGGAACCCCACAGCTGGATGGTTACGGACGTCGGTAGCGCACACTTGAAGGGTGACCTACAGAACAACAGCTGTTATAGCACTGACGAGAGTTGCAGGGTACCCCACAGCTGGATGGTTACGAGACGTCGGTAGCAAACTCTTCTGAAAAAAAGAACCCAAACTACATTAATTAAGCAGGAGACTAATACATATTATGAGATAATCACAAAAATTAATTCTGTCCCAATTAATTTGCACATTACTGCAGTCTTATCATCTACAACCCCAGCAGATTGAAGCCGCTTCTGTCTCATATTCCTCCCCCTCCCTCCTTGTCTCTCACTCTCTCTCTCTTCCTCTCTCTCGTCTTTCCAGTTCGCTATTCACTCGTAATGAAATTCCAAACTTTGCATCTCAATTCCGATTTCCCACCACCATTATCGAGTTCCCATCACATTATTTTTTTTTCTTCTCTCTTCTTCTCTCTCTCTCTCTCTCTCTCTCTCTCTCTCTCTGTTTTATATATATATATATATATAATATAATATAGGAGGTACCACATCTGGAACTGTGCTGGGGACCCTCATCCTCAGAGGAAAGAATAAACTTACTTCAGGAAAACTCAAGATTCTCCCGGAACGTTGGAATATTTTCTCCTACCTCCCCTATATTCTATATTCTATGTGAACTTTATTTAAAACAAAATACATTAACAAATACAATAAGAAGTAGAACAACATCTCAGAGCCTACATCTCAAGTATATATATATATATATATATATATATATATATATATATATATATATATATATATATATATATATATATATATATATATATGTCGTGCCGATTAGGTATAACTTGCTATTTTGGCTTAAATAGCAACGCTCACTGCCATATAAGACAAGTGAAAATTTGTGTATGCAATAATTTCGCCAAAATCATTCTGAATATAACGAAAAAATATATTTCATTGTGTTTGTTTATTATTAAATTAATGTTAACGTATCTAAAATATATTTAGTTGGGGTTTGGCTAAATTAAATTGCGCTTGTTGTAATAAGGTTAGGTAGGTTTTCAAAGTTTCTCTTGGTACTAAATTATAAATTCTTACATTAACATAAATGAAAAAAAAATATCTTTAAACGTATAAGAGAAAATTTTAGAAAGGACTTAATTATAGATGAGTTCTTGCTAATTGACCAGTTTTACCTAATCGGCACGACATATATATATATATATATATATATATATATATATATATATATATATTGAGAGAGAGAAATAATGTGATGGAACTCGATAATGGCGGTGGGAAATCGGAGCTGAGATGCAAAGTTTGGAATTTCATTACGAGTGAATAGCCAATAAAACAGTGGGGGAGAGGAGAGAGAGAGAGAGAGAGAGAGAGAGAGAGAGAGAGAGAGAGAGAGAGAGAGAGAGAGAGAGAGAGGGAGGGGGGCTGAACGAGACTCGCCGAGTCAAGACTCGTGGTAAACACTTTCTGTGACTGACGAGAGGTGGAGGAGGAAGATGTGTCGAAATAACTTTAAAAGTTATAGCCTCTTGATGTCATCTGGATGGTTATGTTTGAATAATGTGTGTGTGTTGTGTGTGTGTGTGTGTATGTGTGTGTGTGTGAGTGTGACTCACCTAGTTGTACTCACCTAGTTGTGGTTGCAGGGGTCGATTATAGCTCCTGGCCCCGCCTCTTCACTGGCCGCTACTGGGTCACTTCCCCGCTCCATGAGCTTTATCATACCTCTTCTTAAAGCTATGTATGGAACATGCCCCCACTACATCGTTTCCTAAACTATTCCACTTCCTGACCACCTGTGACTGAAGAAATACTTCCTAACATCCCTGTGATTCATCTGAGTCTTCAACTTCCAACTGTGTCCCCTTGTTGCTGTGTCCCATCTCTGGAACATTCTGTCTCTGTCCACCTTATCAATTCCTTTCAGTATTGTATATGTCGTTATCATGCCTCCTATCTCTCCCTTTTCCCCCAGTGCCGTTAGGTCGATTTCCCTTAACCTCTCCTCGTAGGACATACCCCCTTTGCTCGGGACTAGTCTTGTTGCATACCTTTGCACTTTCTCTAGTTTCTTTACGTGCTTGGCTAGGGGTGGGTTCCAAACTGGTGGTGCATACTCCAATATAGGCCTAACGTACACAGTGTACAGGGTCCTGAACGATTCCTTATTAAGATGTCGGAATGTTGTTCTTAGGTTTGCTAGGCCCCGTATGCCGCAGCAGTTATTTGGTTAATGTGCGTTTTTTCCTTGATTGAGGTTTGTAGTCTCTGGCCCCCTAGACTGTACTCCGTCTGCGGTCTTCTTTGTCCTTCCCAATCTTCATGACTTTGAACTTGGTGGGGTTGAACTCCAGGAGCCAATTGCTGGACCAGGCTTGCAGCTTGTCCAGATCCCTTTGTAGTTCTGCCTGGTCCTCGTCCGATTGAATTCTCCTCATCAACTTCACATCATCTGCAAACAGGGACACTTCGGAGTCTATTCCTTCCGTCAGTCGTTCACAAATACCAGAAACAGCACCAGTCCTAGGACTGACCCCTGTGGAGCTCCACTCGTCACAGGCGCCCACTCTGACACCTCGCCACGTACCATGACTCGCTGCTGTCTTCCTGACAGGTATTCCCTGATCCATTGTAGTGCCTTCCCTGTTATCCCTGCCTGGTCGTCCAGCTTTTGCACTAATCTCTTGTGTGGAACTGTGTCGAACGCCATCGTACAGTCTAAGAAAATGCAATCTACCCACCGCTCTCTCTCTTGTCTTACTTCTGTCACCTTGTCATAGAACTCCAGTAGGTTTGTGACACAGGATTTCCCGTCCCTGAAACCGTGTTGGCCGTCGTTGATAAGCTCATTCCTTTCTAGGTGTTCCACCACTCTTCTGATAATCTTCTCCATGACTTTGCATACTATACATGTCAGTGACACTGGTCTGTAGTTTAGTGCTTTATGTCTGTCTCCTTTTTTAAAAATTGGGACTACATTTGCTGTGTTCCATACCTCAGGTAGTCTCCTTGTTTCGATAGATGTGTTGAATACATAGCGCCTCTGCTCCCTCTCTTAGGACCCATGGAGAGATGTCCGGCCCCATCGCCTTTGAGGTATCTAGCTCACTCAGCCTCTTCACTTCTTCCTCGGTTGCATGTATTGTGTCCAACACTTGGTGGTGTACCCCACCTCTCCGTCTTTCTGGAGTCCCTTCTGTCTCCTCTGTGAACACTTCTTTGAATCTCATGTTGAATTCCTCACATACTTCGCGGTCGTTTCTTGTGATCTCTCCTCCTTCCTTCCTTAGCCTGATCACCTGGTCCTTGACTGTTGTTTTCCTCCTGATGTGGCTGTACAACAGCATTGGGTCAGATTTGGCTTTCGCTGCTATGTCATTTTCATATCGTCGTTGGGCCTCCCTTCTTACCTGTGAATATTCATTTCTGACTATGACTGCTCTCCTTATTCTCCTGGGTCCTTTGCCTTCTATACTTCTTCCATTCCCTAGCACACTTGGTTTTGGCCTCCCTGCACCTTTGGGTGAACCACGGGCTCATCCTGGCTTTTTCATTATTCCTGTTACCCTTGGGTACAAACCTCTCCTCAGCTTCCTTGCATATTGTTGTCACATATTCCATCAACTCGTTTACTGACTTCCCTGCCAGTTCTCTGTCCCACTGAACCCCGTTCAGGAAGTTCTTCATGCCCATGTAGACCCCTTTCTTGTAGTTTGGCTTCATTCGTCCAGGCCTTTCTGCTTCCCTCCACTTGTAGCTACTGTGTATTTGAAGCTTGAAACCACATGATCACTGACCCCAAGGGGTCCTTCATATGTGATGTCCTCAATATCTGCACTACTCAAGGTGAATATTAGGTCCAGTCTCACTGGTTCATCCTCTCCTTCTCTCTGGTAGTGTCCTTACGTGTTGGTACATAAAGTTTTCCAGTACCACCTACATCACCTTAGCCCTCCACGTTTCTTGGCCCCCATGTGGCTCCAAGTTCTCCCAATCGATTGCCTTGTGGTTGAAGTCACCCATGATCAGTAGCTTCGCCCTGCTCGCATGAGCCCTTCTGGCAACTTCGGCTAGTGTGTCAACCATAGCTCTATTACTCTCATCATACTCTTGCCTTGGCCTCCTGTTGTTCTGTGGTGGGTTATACATCACTGCAATTACCACCTTGGGACCTCCAGACTGTGTGTGTGTGTGTGGACGAGGGGGAAATACATCTGTCATATGTTCATAAAAGCTTCACTGAGCAGGTCAAGTGACTGACACCCTCGCCAGGAGGCTCCCTTGCGATTTTTACCTCACCTAACCTAGCCCAACCTAACCTGACCCAACCTAACCTAACCCAAGCTAACCTAACCCAACCTAACCTAACCCAACCTAACCTAACCCAACCTAACATAACCCAACCTATTCTAATCTCACCCAACCTAACCTCACCCAACCTAACCTAATGCCGTGATCCTCCTTTAAGTGAATGTGACTGACCTGACTAGGTTAAGGCATTGGACCTGCCTCGCAAGGGCCAGTAGGACTGCTGCAGTATTCCTTCTTTCTTATGTTATGTTCTTAAAACAACCTAATCTACTCTAACCTCATTTGTTCTAATCTGGGTTTAGAAAACCCGTAGAGTTTCTGAACACGTTTTTCGACAATGCTCTATAGTGTACTTTATTGAAGCACTTTTATGCCGATCATTACAGGTCACTAACGAATGGATTATAATGCATCGGTTTTAAAAAAAAGAGTGAATTATTCAGCTTATCCAGAGATTATTGCTGAAGCTCTAGACTTCAGAACTTTGGATAATTAATACGCTATTAGACAGGACATTACGAGCTGTGATGGAAGGAGATTACTGGAGTCACGCAGTTTATTGTGCTTGTTACACACTACACTAACTTTAGCAACAATCATCCCTGCCTCACTGTCTGATTGTTAGGTGGAATGTTAGAGAGAAGAGAGAGAGAGAGAGAGAGAGAGAGAGAGAGAGAGAGAGAGAGAGAGAGAGAGGAGGGAGGAGAGGAGAGAGAGAGAGAGAGAGAGAGAGAGAGAGAGAGAGAGAGAGAGAGAGAGAGAGAGAGAGACAGAACTTTGCGAATACGACATGACGTTCTTGTTTAACAACTGACCCTGAGACTCAACAACATACTCACAGATGGTCATAACGTCCCCGACATACAGTAGCTACACAACCCCGACATACAGTAGCTACACAACCCCGACATACAGTAGCTACACAACCCCGACATACAGTTGCTACACAACCCCGACATACAGTAGCTACACAACCCCGACATACAGTAGCTACACAACCCCGACATACAGTAGCTACACAGCCCCGACATACAGTAGCTACACAACCCCGACATACAGTAGCTACACAGCCCCGACATACAGTAGCTACACAGACCCGACATACAGTAGCTACACAACCCCGACATACAGTAGCTACACAACCCCGACATACAGTAGCTACACAACCCCGACATACAGTAGCTACACAACCCCGACATACAGTAGCTGCACAACCCCGACAGACAGTAGCTACACAACCCGACATACAGAGTACTACACAACCCCGACATACAGTAGCTACACACCCCGACAGACAGTAGCTACACAGCCCCGACATACAGTAGCTACACAACCCCGATATACAGTAGCTACACAGCCCCGACAGACAGTAGCTACACAGCCCCGACAGACAGTAGCTACACAACCCCGACATACAGTAGCTACACAACCCCGACAACAGTAGCTACACAACCCCGACATACAGTAGCTACACAACCCCGACATACAGTAGCTACACAACCCCGACATACAGTAGCTACACAACCCCGACATACAGTAGCTAAACCCCGACAGACAGTAGCTACACAACCCGACAGACAGTAGCTACAAACCCCCTGACAACAGTAGCTACACAACCCCGACATACAGTAGCTACCAACCCCGACATACAGTAGCTACACAACCCCGACATACAGTAGCTACACAACCCCGACATACAGTAGCTAAAGCCCCGACAGACAGTAGCTACACAACTCCGACAGACAGTAGCTACACAGTCCCGACATACAGTAGCTACACAACCCCGACAGACAGTAGCTACACAACCCCGACAGACAGTAGCTACACAACCCCGACATACAGTAGCTACACAGCCCCGACATACAGTAGCTACACAGCCCCGACAGACAGTAGCTACACAACCCCGACAGACAGTAGCTACACAGTCCCGACATACAGTAGCTACACAACCCCGACAGACAGTAGCTACACAACCCCGACAGACAGTAGCTACACAACCCCGACATACAGTAGCTACACAGCCCCGACATACAGTAGCTACACAACCCCGACAGACAGTAGCTACACAACCCCGACAGACAGTAGCTACACAGCCCCGACAGACAGTAGCTACACAGCCCCAACAGACAGTAGCTACACAGCCCCGACATACAGTAGCTACACAACCCCGACATACAGTAGCTGCACAACCAAGACATACAGTAGCTACACAACCCCGACATACAGTAGCTACACAGCCCCGACATACAGTAGCTACACAGCTCCGACAGACAGTAGCTACACAACCCCGACATACAGTAGCTACACAACCCCGACATACAGTAGCTACACAACCCCGACATACAGTAGCTACACAACCCCAACATACAGTAGCTACACAACCCCGACATACAGTAGCTACACAGCCCCGACAGACAGTAGCTACACAACCCCGACATACAGTAGCTACACAACCCCGACATACAGTAGTTACACAACCCCGACATACAGTAGCTACACAGCCCCGACATACAATAGCTACACAGCTCCGACAGACAGTAGCTACACAGCCCCGACATACAGTAGCTACACAACCCCGACATACAGTAGCTACACAACCCCGACATACAGTAGCTACACAACCCCGACATACAGTAGCTACACAGCCCCGACATACAGTAGCTACACAGCTCCGACAGACAGTAGCTACACAACCCCGACATACAGTAGCTACACAACCCCGACATACAGTAGCTACACAACCCCGACATACAGTAGCTACACAACCCCGACATACAGTAGCTACACAACCCCGATATACAGTAGCTACACAACCCCTACATACAGTAGCTACACAGCCCCGACAGACAATAGCTACACAACCCCGACATACAGTAGCTACACAACCCCGACATACAGTAGCTACACAACCCTGACATACAGTAACTACACAGCCCCGACATACAGTAGCTACACAACCCCGACATACAGTAGCTACACAACCCCGACATACAGTAGCTACACAGCCCCGACATACAGTAGCTACACAACCCCGACATACAGTAACTACACAACCCCGACATACAGTAGCTACACAACCCCGACAGACAGTAGCTACACAACCCCGACATACAGTAGCTACACAACCCCGACATACAGTAGCTACACAACCCCGACATACAGTAGTTACACAACCCCGACATACAGTAGCTACACAACCCCGACATACAGTAGCTACACAGCCCCGACATACAGTAGCTACACAGTCCAGACAGACAGTAGCTACACAACCCCGACATACAGTAGCTACACAGCCTCGATATACAGTAGCTACACAGCCCCGACATACAGTAGCTACACAGCCCCGACATACAGTAGCTACACAGCCCCGACATACAGTAGCTACACAGCCCCGACATACAGTAGCTACACAGTCCAGACAGACAGTAGCTACACAACCCCGACATACAGTAGCTACACAGCCCCGACAGACAATAGCTACACAGTCCAGACAGACAGTAGCTACACAGCCCCGACATACAGTAGCTACACAGCCCCGACATACAGTAGCTACACAGCCCCGACATACAGTAGCTACACAGCCCCGACATACAGTAGCTACACAGCCCCGACATACAGTAGCTACACAGCCCCGACATACAGTAGCTACACAGCCCGACATACAGTAGCTACACAGCCCCGACAGACAGTAGCTACACAGCCCCGACATACAGTAGCTACACAGCCCCGACAGACAGTAGCTACACAGCCCCGACATACAGTAGCTACACAGCCCCGACAGACAGTAGCTAAACAGCCCCGACATACAGTAGCTACACAGCCCCGACAGACAGTAGCTACACAGCCCCGACATACAGTAGCTACACAACCCCGACAGACAGTAGCTACACAGCCCCCGACATACAGTGGCTACACAGCCCCGACAGACAGTAGCTACACAGCCCCGACATACAGTAGCTACACAGCCCCGACATACAATAGCTACACAGCCCCCGACATACAGTAGCTACACGGCCCCCGACATACAGTAGCTACACAGCCCCGACAGACAATAACCTCACAGCCCCAGGACGGTGGTTCCATGGCCTCCTCAGAGAGTGCTACCGCGGACACGATAGCCCGTATAGTCAGACACATACCCCAGACAGACTACCGTAATGCCTGGCTTTACATATTGTATCGTTATTGCTCGGTGGCTGCATCCTATTGCAGGATGCCTCTGCTGGGAACCTCAGTAAGAAGGCACCAGAGACCAAGATCTCCTCTACACACCACCAACGAATTCCCTCGAAATGAGATTCTCACTCTTTCTTACCGAGGGCGTTGGTTCAGTGAGCTGAAATGTTATTCGGCTGAAAAACGGCTTAGAAGTCTCTTCCGGCGTGAAAAAAATCATTTAAAAAAATAAGTTGTTTCGTTAACGCTAATTCGAGGAAGTTTGATCGGTGCTTAAAATTAGAATTAGAGAGATTTTGAAAGGCAAGACACTGTGTTTTGACGTTCGTTCAGCACCTTCAGCTAAACATTGGTTTAGAGATACGCAAGGATAAGACCTCGGTAGGTCTTCCTTCTAGAAATTAGATTGCTGAGGTCTATCCTAGACGCCAGTAATCTACGAAAGTAGGAAATCTTATCTAAAGTCGATGATATCGTCAAGCCTAATTTTGATTCGGGAAAATTAAGAGCCATTTTTAACAGCTTTTGCCTTCAAAGTTCTTCGATGCTGATGGAGGGCTCTTGATCAATGGAAGAGGAATTATCCTTCACCTTCCTCGCATCAAACCTCATCATTCCTCAGGAGCTGTGTGAATCCTTCGGGTTTAGTGTTTCCCCGTGAATTATAACACCTGTCTAAGTTTCTCTATACACTTGTGGAATAAGATTAACTTTCTGAATGTCTGGAAGGTCGTCATTCCTCATGGCCAGCCTTGAAAGAGAAAGTCTGGAAGGACGTCATTCCTCATGGCCAGCCTTGAAAGAGAAAGTCTGGAAGGACGTCATTCCTCATGGCCAGCCTTGAAAGAGAAAGTCTGGAAGGACGTCATTCCTCATGGCCAGCCTTGAAAGAGAAAGTCTGGAAGGTCGTCATTCCTCATGGCCAGCCTTGAAGAGAAAGTCTGGAAGGACGTCATTCCTCATGGCCAGCCTTGAAAGAGAAAGTCTGGAAGGAGGTCATTCCTCATGGCCAGCCTTGAAAGAGAAAGTCTGGAAGGACGTCATTCCTCATGGCCAGCCTTGAAAGAGAAAGTCTGGAAGGACGTCATTCCTCATGGCCAGCCTTGAAAGAGAAAGTCTGGAAGGACGTCATTCCTCATGGCCAGCCTTGAAAGAGAAAGTCTGGAAGGACGTCATTCCTCATGGCCAGCCTTGAAAGAGAAAGTCTGGAAGGAGGTCATTCCTCATGGCCAGCCTTGAAAGAGAAAGTCTGGAAGGACGTCATTCCTCATGGCCAGCCTTGAAAGAGAAAGTCTGGAAGGACGTCATTCCTCATGGCCAGCCTTGAAAGAGAAAGTCTGGAAGGACGTCATTCCTCATGGCCAGCCTTGAAAGAGAAAGTCTGGAAGGACGTCATTCCTCATGGCCAGTCTTGACTGAGAAAGTCTGCAAGGAGAGAGAAAGTCTGGAAGGAGGTCATTCCTCTTGGCCATCCTTGAGGGAACAAAGACCACACTGCAGTTGTATGGATGTATGATCTGGTGGCCATCTTCTGGTGATCATTGTTAGTCTTGAGAGACTGCGCGGACTTCACTCTGGCACTTCCGTACTGGACACACGCTACTCACTCACGGATACCACATACATGGTCACTGTGAGGACTGTGAGGTCGCACTCTCCGTGCAGCGTACCTTAATAGAGAGCCTTGCCTATCAGAGTGCACTCTCGGTCCACTGCCCAGGTCTAACTCACCCTAAAACACTCACTCACTAACTTCCTTACTGGAAATTCCACCTCTAATGCAGACTCTCTCCCTCTTTGACTTTTCAGCTGAAACCAACCCATTACACCAAATTTGATTTCAGTATTACTTGCTCTAACCCCCATCCCCTCACTCCCACTAACCCATGATTGTACACCTTTTCCCTCCCACTTCCTCCCACTACCTCCCACTACCTCCCACTACCTCTTGCTTACTCTTAACCTTCGCATATATGGTCTGTGTATAAGCTCGTACAATTGTAACAGTAACATCTAGGCTGGTATAACACCAGAGGGTAACACCAGGGCTGATGTTACTCTCTATTTAAAATATATGTCCTCTGTCCTGCTAAACCTGTAGGGGTCATACAATGAAAACAACAACGGCAACAATTACAACAACAACAACAATAATAATTATTATTATTATTATTATTATTATTATTATTATTATTATTATTATTATTATAATCTCCTTTAAATGTTCTATTTGCTTTTGACTTGTTTGTATCTCTGGTTAGTTTCTGGGTCTGGGAAATTTCTAGTTTATTTCCAAAAATTTGCCTAACTTTGTTAATTACTTGGCAGCATCAGCTGTTATGAAAGAGTTGTTTGATCTCATTTACATATATGTTGGATGACTATTTATGTTTCGTTTATTGTAGTATAATGTGCCTCTTGTGTTTGCTGTTTTGTAATGTGAATGATTTTGCTTGTTATTTCCCCCCCCCCCTGTGTGTGTGTGTGTGTGTGTGTGTGTGTGTGTGTGTGTGTTTGTGTTTGTGTGTTTGTGTGTTTATCAGAGGTTTCTGTGAATGGAATAATATAACGCGTGAGACCCGACTCGTGTTCTCTCTCTCTCTCTCTCTCTCTCTCTCTCTCTCTCTCTCTCTCTCTCTCTCTCTCTCTCTCTCTCTCTCTGTCTGTCTCACTGTCTCACTGTCTCTTGCTCTCTGTCTCACTGTCTCACTGTCTCTTGCTCTCTGTCTCACTGTCTTTTGCTCTGTGTCTCACTGTCTCACTGTCTCTTGCTTTGTGTCTCACTGTCTCACTGTCTCTTGCTCTGTGTCTCACTGTCTCACTGTCTCTTGCTCTGTGTCTCACTGTCTCTTGCTCTGTCACACTGACCACCAACACTTTCCTCCTATATTTATAACCGGTATCTCAGGATGGCGTCCACTCGCCGAGGTAATATGGCTCTTCTTGTGACCTCTCCTCCGATATTAGTGATCCCAGGAAGCCGCTTCCATAACACGTATTGCCTGCAGCAGCAGCAGCAACAGCAGCAGCTGCTGCAGGGTGCTGTTTAGCGTGTGTTTATATACAAATTTGCCCTTGATCGCTGCGTCTCCTTCTGGCATCGCTATATTCCCTATTTTTATGACTTCGTAAACTGAAAGAGATATTTTTGCTGCCTAAATTTACTGCCACTACTACTGCTACTACTACTACTTTCGCTACTTCTACTACTTCTACTACCTCTACTACTGCTACGCTACTACTGCTACTACTACTACTACCACCGCTACTACTACTACTACCACCGCTACCACTACTATAGCTACAACTGTTACTACTACTTCTACTGCTACTTCTACTACTACTGCTACCCCTACTGCTACTACTACTACCACTACTGCTACTACTTCTTCTACTACAACTACCATCTACCACCTTTCTCCCTCCACTCTGTTTATCTGGAGTCCTCTATATTTTTCTCCCTCAGTAACTACTTGACAATGATCCATGACAGACCAAAACGTCGTTATTAACTTCCTCTCTTAAATGTGGGTTATTTTTTTCCCCACCAGGGTCGAGCTAACTCACATACTAACTAAATCAAGTCCCAGGACCATTCTGCTAAGAACTAGTCAGCCCTTATAGTCTCAGGGCCACTATACCAAGAAGTGGTCAAACATCAAAAGACTTGACCACATTCCCTATGCTTCATTCTTACCTCTTTCAAATTGCGTATTTGCGAATCTTTCCCATAGTTCTCTGCCACAAGTTATCAGACGATATGAGCCACAAAGAAAGAAGAATCGTACAGCCAGAATGATATGTTCATAAAAGGCTCAGAAATCAGAAATTTACATGAATATGAGACACGCTCCAGCGTGCAGTGGAACCCCCAAAAAAACATTGAGTGTCTGTCTCTCTGCAAGAAAGGTTGCTCAATTTCCAGCCTTAAGCTGTTATGGTGGTCACTGCTGTGTACTGACTTGGTACAAGTCTCTTCCGGGGAGGGATGCCATGAAACTGGTGATTGGTTTTTGATCCAAGGAATTGAGGCTACCTCCCTTATCCCAAACTAATATATATATATATATATATATATATATATATATATATATATATATATATATATATATATATATATATATATATATATATATTTATTATATATATGCACATTCTGGGCACGCGGCCACTGCCGGGGAGCTGGACGAAGTATTTGAGATGTAGCTCTGAGTTATCTATGTTGTTTTACTCCCTATTGTATTCTTGTCAATGTATTTTGTAGATGTATTTTGTCTTTAAATAAAGTTTATAGAAAATATAGGGGGTGGTAGGAGAAAATTTTCAAACAGCTTCAGGGAGAACTCTGAGTTTTCCTGAAACAAGTTTATTCTTTTCTCTGAGGATGAGGGTCCCCAAGACAGTTCCAGAGGTGGTACCTCCATATATATATATATATATATATATATATATATATATATATATATATATATATAGTATATATATATATATTTATATATATATATATATATATATATATATATATATATATATATATATATATAATATTAAGTTTACCTCCAGTACAAATTACGAGGCTCCATAACCTTGGAGAAATAAATAGCATGCGCCGCATAAGTATTTTTTCTACCACTCCGCATTTATTAACAAAGTGTATGGAATTTCATTGAAATTGTGGCGCTCCTTGAACTCATTAGACGAGGAGCGGGAACCTAAAATTTAGCATTCATTTCCTCTGTGGATCACCACACTGGGTTGATGGTAAAGGCAGGTGGCAGCTCTCGGGTCTCTGATGTTCCCATAAGTCTCGAACTTAGCTGTTTGAAGAAACACATGGCATGCTTTTCTAGGAGCCAGTGTTTCTGATCCTGTTGGAATGAAATGGTACTGGTGAGTCAAGTTCCTGTACTTGTTGAGCTTGTGATCTTCCCTTTGATCAGCACCACCACCTTGTTGACTAGCACTAAATAGGTTGTAAGTGTCAGCCAGGATAGATGCACAAATATAGTCCCACACCAGCAGTCTACCATTCTTCCATTGTTATAATGTGATCCCGCCGGGGCGGCAGGCGTTTATATCCGGGATGCTGGGTAGTAAAGGTCAAGGTTCTCTCTCGGCTGGGCACTGGACTGTAGCAAGCCTTCTTTTTATAACCTCGTTGACAGCACTATGTCTGAAATTCCAACCTTTGGATCTTGAACAGTTCAGACCATGCAAGCAGTACTGGTCAGCTAGCACTTTGCAGCAAATGCACATTTACTCGGTGTGAATAGAGGCAACAAGGTGAAGATCCACTGTAATGTGATAGGTCTGTGAGTCAAGACGTGTACCAGTCAAAGAGATGATAAATGTTAGGAGAAAATCAACTGAATGATGCGCACTCACAGATATAAGGCAAGATCTTCCCGTTCACAGCTTTCATAGTCTAACATAGCTAGAGAAGCCTATCCGTGATGGGACTGTCCCAAGTAGATTGTTTGTCAGCCAAGCTTTCAGTTAGTCTTGTAGTCTTAGCTGAGAGGGAATTCCACATGCTGGTGCCACTAGTGTAGCAGGGTCATACACTCCCACTTACTGGGAGTGAGGTTTGCTTCCACTCTTATTCATTCTGGGGAAAGATTTTTTACTTTTTCTAGCATGAACTTTCCCAGTTTGGGACTAAGGATGGAGAGCATCGTAAGAAGTCAGTCAGCTTAGGAAGAGATAGGTAGCTGGTGAGGAGATTAAAATGCATCATTGTTACAGAGCCTGGTTTCCAAAACCTTCCGAAGTCAGAATCATTATTTTTCGTTTCAAAATCTCACTAATCGCACTAGATCCAAGCGGAGTGTCGAGGAGGATGCAATGTTAGTCTCCCTCTCTATATATCTCTCTATCATACACACAAACTACATTGTACCCTACTAAAGAAGGATGGAAGAATCAAACCATTGTTTGCCTTGTTGCCACGGAAGCCGTGAGAATTTTCAGTCGGGATCAGTGTAACATACACCAAAAAATTCCAGGTTAAACTGAACTTTTCCAATGCTTTCAATTTAGTCATAAATGAAGCTGTGCTCAGAACCGTCCCTCGTCATTTCACTTCTTTTAATTCGCTCATTTAATCGTGAAACGGCGGGCAATGGCGCCAGTGGCGGAAACGGAGGCAACAGCAACAAAGTATGCAACGACGGAAAACTGAATATGAAATCGAATCGTTTAAAGGTGTTTACCAGATTAATTCCCACCTAATTTCCTTTCTGCCAAGCCATGAAAGAAGCCATTGAGTCTGCTCCAAGCGAAGCAAACATCTGTTGTCTGGACAATGTCACTCTAGCTGACTTATGACGCTACACAAAGCTGACCAGTTCATGCGTTAGAGACATGAGCAACACTTGGGTTTCTTTATTACCGAAACTTTTAGGACTTTAGGTAATAAAGATACGGACTGATCCCTTCTAAAACTGCTCCTTCTACCGTCCCCAGTGTCATGTTCAGGTGAAGGCGGAACATTTCGGCGATAAAGATACTCAAGTGTTACACATGTCTCTTATTTATCACACGAAGCTGATAAAACAATACTGAAGACACGTTGCACAATTAGCTTTTTCATGTTTACTATACAAATAGTAGGAGTCTAAGAAATAAGATAGATGAGCTAAGATTACTTGCAAGTGCAGGTAATATAGATATTATTGCTATAACAGAGACCTGGTTGAACCTGAAAGATAGAGAAATGCCTTCCGAGTGCAACATTCAGGGTTACAAACTATTCCACACTGATAGGGTCAACAGGAAGGGTGGTGGAGTGGCGATGTATGTCAGAGATAATTTAAATTGTTGTGTTAGACAATATATAAGATTAGAAACAGCGGACACAGAATCTGTTTGGCTACAGTTTCTCGAGGGTCGTGAAAAATTAATTTTGGGTGTGATTTACAGACCCCCAAGTCTGGATAGGGAGCGCAGTAAGCTGCTTATGGGACGAAATTCATAAGGCGTCTAGATATGAAAATGTTGTGTTAATGGGAGATTTTAACTTTAGACAAATTGATTGAAACAATGAGACAGGTAATCTCGAGTCTAGTGACTTTCTTGATACGGTTCAGGATTGTTTTTTAAAACAGTTTGTGACAGAACCAACTAGAGGTAGCAACTTGCTTGATTTGGTTCTTGCTAACAAAGAATCACTAATTAATAATCTTGAGGTTAATGAAGAGCTTGGGAAAAGCGATCACAAATCACTTAGTTTTAATATATCATGGAATTACCCAGGTAACTGCAATCAAGTCTCTGTTCCAGACTTTCGTGTAGCCGACTTCATGGGGCTGAGAAATTACCTAGGTGGGCTAAATTGGGATGACCTGACTATGGGTCAAGTAGGTGGTTTTGGTTGCCAATATGACGTTTTTCAGAGCGTAGTTCTAGCTGCCCAGACAACCTTTGTTCCAAGTAGGGAAATTAGATCTAACAAAAATGATCCTAAATGGATGAACAATAGATTAAAACATCTCATTGGTCAAAAGAGAGGCATATATAGGCGTATCAAAAGAGGGGATGGACAGATAAGAAATCAATATTTTAAATTAAAGAGAGAAATAAAAAAAGGAATAAGAAAAGCAAAAAGGGATTATGAGGCTAAGGTCGCAAGGGATTCGAAGACTAACCCAAAAGGGTTCTTTCAGGTATACAGAAGTAAGATTAGGGACAAGATAGGCCCACTTAAGAGTAACTCAGGACAGATCACGGACAGTGATAAGGATATGTGTGAAATTTTCCATACTTACTTCCTCTCAGTTTTTACTCAGGAAGATACTAGCGGAATTCCAGAAATAATAAATTATGTAGAACTGGAAGATAATAGACTATGCTCGATTGGGGTAACTAGTGACATGGTCCTCAGACAAATAGAGAAATTAAAACCTAACAAATCCCCAGGCCCTGATGAACTGTTTGCAAGAGTTTTAAAGGAATGTAAAGAGGAACTTAGCAAACCTTTGGCAAATCTTTTCAATATATCACTACAAACTGGCATAGTGCCAGACAAGTGGAAAAGGGCAAATGTAATACCTATTTATAAGGCAGGAGACAGGTCCTTAGCTTCGAACTATAGACCAATAAGCCTTACCTCCATAGTTGGTAAATTTATGGAATCAATAATTGCCGAGGCAATTCGTAGCCATCTTGAAAAGCATAAATTGATTAATGAATCTCAACACGGTTTTACTAAGGGGCGTTCCTGTCTTAGGAATTTACTAACTTTTTTCACTAAGGTGTTTGAGGAGGTAGATCATGGTAATGAATATGATATTGTGTATATGGACTTCAGTAAGGCTTTCGATAAAGTTCCACATCAGAGGCTACTGGGAAAACTTAAGGCACACGGAATAGGAGGAGAAATTTTTTCCTGGGTAGAGGCATGGTTGACAAATAGGCGGCAGAGAGTTTGCATAAATGGAGAGAAATCAGAATGGGGGCGCGTCTCAAGCGGTGTTCCACAGGGGTCAGTTTTGGGCCCCCTGTTGTTTACAATTTACATAAACGACATAGATGAGGGAATAAATATAACATAAGTAAATTTGCTGATGACACCAAAATAGGCCGTCCAATTCATTCAAATGAGGACATTAGAGCACTCCAGGATGATTTGAATAGACTGATGCAGTGGTCGGAGAAGTGGCAGATGCAGTTTAATGTAAACAAATGCAAAGTTCTAAATGTTGGGCAGGACAATAACCATGCCACATATAAGCTGAATAATGTAGATCTTATTACTTGTGATTGCGAGAAGGATTTATGAGTTCTGGTTAGTAGTAATCTGAGCCAAGACAACAGTGCATAAGTGTTCGCAATAAAGCTAACAGAATCCTTGGCTTCATATCAAGAAGTATAAATAATAGAAGTCCTCAGGTTGTTCTTCAACTCTATATATCTTTGGTTAGGCCTCATTTAGATTATGCTGCACAGTTCTGGTCACCGTATTATAGAATGGATATAAAATGCACTGGAAAACGTACAGAGGAGGATGACAAAGTTGATCCCATGTATCAGAAATCTTCCCTATGAGGATAGACTGAGGGCCCTGAATCTGCACTCTCTAGAAAGACGTAGAATTAGGGGGGGTATGATTGAGGTGTATAAATGGAAAACAGGAATAAATAAAGGGGATGTAAATAGCGTGCTGAAAATATCCAGCCAAGACAGGACTCGCAGCAATGGTTTCAAGTTGGAAAAGTTCAGATTCATTAAGGATATAGGAAAGCACTGGTTTGGTAATAGAGTTGTGGATGAGTGGAACAAACTCCCGAGTACCATCATAGATGCTAAGACGTTGTGTAGTTTTAAAAATAGGTTAGATAAATACATGGGTGGGTGTGGATGGGTGTGAGTTGGACCTGACTAGCTTGTCCTACTAGGTCAGATGCCGTACTAATTTCTTAAGTGGAATTGACCTGACTACCTGGAGTTTACTTGGAGAGGTTAAATCCAGGTGGTCGGGTTGATAAATATATGAGTGGGTGTGGGTGGGTGTGAGTTGGTCCTGACTAGCTTGTGCTACTAGGTCAGATGCCGTGCTCCTTCCTTAAGTGAATGTAACCTGACCTGGCTGGGTCGGGCATTGGTTTAAGCCGGTTGGAGACTTAAACCTGCCTCGCATGGGCCAGTAGGCCTGCTGCAGTGTTCCTTCTTTCATATGTTCTTATGTAATCCCTTGCTTCTCCTCTGCAGTCAACTCCTCCACTCCCTCTATTCTTTCTATCTTTCCTCAGAATCTCATATATACAGTTGGAAAAAGGACATTTGTTTTCATTCGTGTGAGCTTGGTTTCCATGATAGCTATGATGTCTGGAGATGTCACTGTGATTCTTTCATGCCACTCCTTTCACTTATTTGTTAATCCATCAGCATTGGTGTACCATACCTTCAGTTTCCTCTCCAACACTGTATTTTGTGGGGCTGGGGGAGTGGGAGACCTGGCAGGGTGGGGGCTGTGAGTGTGGAGTGTGGTTTGTTTCATGATAATATGTTTGCTTGCATGGTTCTGTGGGTGGATGCACTTGCTGCTCCTCTCGACCCTGGTTGTCCCATGCTGACACTAGCTTTGACTCTCTTACCCCCTTTGTCTTTGTGTCCTCTCAGTTTCTGTCGTTCTGTTCTTGTTCTGTCGCGATCTAGGTAAACTCTCTGGTATGTTGCTGATTTCTTTAGCCATGATTTCTGCTGCAGGATCTTGTTTGGCACAATTTTTGGCTTGAAAATCAATTTGACTGACCGATTTCGTTCCTTCAAGTATCCCTCTATTCTCTGAAAATTTATCAGCTCAGTCATGTCCTTCTCTCCCATTTCTTTGATAATATTTTCAATCTCTTTTTTCTCTCTCTGCTGTCTTTCATCTTATGTCCTACTTTCAGTCTCCTGAAGCCCATGAATAAAAACTAACCTCTCCCTCTCATCTTCCCATTGCTTTTCCTTCTGCATCTTTGGGTCCCATTTAAACATTGCCATTGTTTCTCTTATTTCCTGGATCTTCCGGTGGCTTGATCACACATCTTCAGGCGGGCCTATTGTGGAGGTTTGAGTTCTTTCCTACGATATAATGGACTAAAAACTTAGCTTATTGATGAATCCAAGATGTCGCAGCCGTTCCCAACACCTTCTCAGGGGATCCATCTATGGCCTCATTCTCCACAGGGATGTATGGAAAAAATACACGTGGTTTATTATAATATATTGCCCCAAAGGAGCGTATGTCCATAATTTCAGTCTTGAATGGACTGAAAGGTGATGTACTCACGTGTTTGGACTAAAAAGTCCACGCATAACCACCGTCAATAGGTAAAATTCTGATGTTCTTGACTACAAGAACTGCGCAGTCCCCTGCCTGACCAGAACATCAAATTCATACCTTGCTCGTGTAGCTTTGAGCGATGGTGTTGGCTCCACCGCTGAAGTCACCGTCTTGTTTCGATGGAATTCACTTGCGATTGTCTCTACGTTTGTCTTTTTGCAGTAAGAAGCTGCGCACACTTCTGCATATACTGCAATGTTGATGTTATTCACTAAACGCGCTGGAACAGAGTTCTTATCTTATTTCCCGATGTTAGTGGAGATTAAATTAGATTAACGGATCCTCTATGATTTCTTTATCATTCATGGGAGGAACAGGTTCGAGCCTTCTGCCATGTAGTAAATGAGATGGACTTAACACTTCTAAATTGTCCAGATCATCGGTAACATACGTTAAAGGTCTGTTGTTGACTCTATTTTCTATTTCAGTTACGACTGTACGAAATTCTTCTAAGTCGATTTTCTGACGATGAAGAGTCTTCCTTAAACAACGTTTCACAATGCCTATCATTCTTTCGTAAAATCCGCCGTGCCATGGGGATTTAGGAGGAATGAATCTCCAACGACAATTGCGTTGATTCAGCATCTGTTGTACTTCAGGCTGCTCAAAAATCTTGTTTATGTAAGCAGCACCAGCAACAAAATTCGTTGCATTGTCTGATATCATCAGCCTGGGACATGCCCTTCTGGCTGCAAACCTTCTAAATAATTTGATAAAAGTTTCAGCAGACATATCAGTGGCTACTTCTAGATGTACTGCTCTAGTTGTAGCACAGGTGAACAAACAGATGTACACCTTGATAGGAACTTTGTCAACTGTTTTAGTTAAAATTATTGGTCCTGTGTAATCTACACCTGTCACCTCAAATGGAGTGACATGACATACTCTTTCAGAAGGGTATGGAGGTGGACCTGGATACTGACATACTCTCATATCATAATGACGACAAGTAATACAGTCCCTGATTTGTTTCTTCACACTTTGTCGACCTTGAGGTATCCAGTAGGATTGTCGTATATGACAAAGAGTGTCAGCTACACCACCATGTAACACGTTACTGTGGGCATTTTGAATAATCAGTCCTGTTAGCCAATGATTCTTGGGGATCAATACTGGATGTATTGTTTCCTTAGGTAGTGAAGAATTATGAATTCTTCCTCGACATCTTATAATTTTTTCTGAGTCGAGATAAAGTCCTAAAGAATTAATCATATCAGGTTTCTTTGGTGATTTATCCTGAGTTTCCAGAAATTTATACTCTGTAGAGAAAACATCTTTCTGTGTTAACTTTATCCAGTATTTAATGGGTTCAAGTAATTCATAATTAGGTTTTATCCCTTTAATGAATTTAAAGACAAGAGCTGTAACTCTTAATAGTTTACCCAACGATGAGTGTTTAGATCCATCAATGACTATTTCTTTTGTGTCTGCAGTATTTAAACAGATTATTTCTGCTGTGTTCAAACAGACTGTTTCTTCTGGCATAATGTAAGCTTTTTGCTGTGGCCAGTTATTTTCATTAGAGAGCCAGTTAGGTCCGTGGAGCCATAATTTATTATCCACAAAGTTCTTGAGTGGGACACCACGTGACAACATGTCAGCTGGTTCTCTTGTGTAGAGACGTGGAGAAAGACATAGTCTCTCTGCATCTCTCTTATTTCTGCTACTCTATTCTGTACATAGACCAACTTACTCTTATTATTTCTTAACCACTGGAGAACTGCTTCATTGTCACTCCAGATCACAGTTTTTTCAATAGTGAGATGATCAAGTACTTTGTTGAGATAGACAGCTAATTTTGTACCTACATAGAGTGCTGTCAGTTCCAATTGTGGTACTGTTCTGACCTTCAAGGGTGCAACCCTGGCCTTTGAAGTAATTAAAGTACTTCCTTCAGCGTTACTCATGTAAGCTACAGCGCCATAACCTCTGGTTGACGCATCACAGAACACATGTAATGTGTACTTGTTTCCCTCTTGACCTATTTGTCTGGGAAATTTAATTTGATGAAGTTGTTTAAACTCCTTGGATATTTCATCCCATTCTTGACTCATTTCTTGAGGCAAGTTCTCATCCCAACCTATTTTGAGTTTCCATGCATCTTGCACAAGCATTTTACCTCGTATGGTAATTGGTGAGACGAGTCCTAGAGGATCAAAACATTGTGATACCTCTGACAGTAACTACGTTTAGTGAGTGTACTGCTTGATTTATTGTTTATCCTTTTGAGACTCAAAGTGTCTTCCTGTGTGTTCCAATTAAGTCCAAGCATGTTGTTGCATTCAGGAATTTCAGCTTCAGGGAAATCTTCTTTTATAAGTTACCTTAATTGATTTGAATTAGTATTCCACATCCTTAGAGGCATATTTGCTTCTTTCATCTCCTTGTTAGCTTCTCTATATAAGGATTTCAAATCCTCCTCTTTATTCACTGTGCCTTGAAGATTGTCCACATAGAAACTTTTCTTTAGGATTTCTTTGAAGGGAATTTCAGATTTCGTCAAATGTGTATTAAGAGTAGCTTCTAGTAAGAATGGAGAGGATGTTGCACCAAATAATACTGACTTGAAACGATAAGCTTTCACAGGACTTTGAGGATCATGTGGATTTTCTGGCCACAAGAATCGAGTATAATCTCTATCTATTTCTTGTAGTCCTACTCTTAAGAAAGCTTTGGAAATATCAGCCGTGTAGGCATATGGATTTGTGCGAAATTTCATAAGCACGTCTCCAAGCTTCTCAGTTAGTGAGGGTCCGGTCATCAGACAGTCATTAAGGCTTGCTACATCTTTATTTGCACGTGCGCTGCAATTGTATACAACACGTAGTGGAGTGGTTTCAGAAATTTTCCTGACTCCATGGGGCGGTAGATAATGAGCATCTTTCTTCAACTTATCTTCGACTATTTCCTCAATGAATTTATTGTCTAACAGTTCTTGTATGATATTATCATAGACAGTCAGCAGCTCTGGATTCTTCCTGAGCTCATGTATTTGTGCTTTCATTTGTCCGAAAGCCATGCGATAATTGCTAGGTAGATGTGGTGGATTTAATTTCCATGGTAACCTAACCCAATACTGTCCATCTTCATATTTGACAGTGTCCAAATATTGGTTATAAGTCTCAGACTCCTGTGGGCTTGGTTTATTTACATCTATACCTATCGCATCTAAATCCCACAACTTATCAACTGGTTCATTCATTTCTTCCAGTAACGATAATTTTTGCTGTGGTACATGATCAGCAGTTATTCTTGTAACTAGTACATTTTCTACTGAATCAATTTCAGCTTCTTTCCCGCTTTGAGAGGGAATTGGACCACATATCATATGGCCTCCAGCTGTTTTCAGCAAGTGAACATCATGTTTACTTACTATATTTTCCACAAAACAGTGATAGTAATCACTTCCAATGATTAAATCAATTGGACTAATTGTGTCCGTCTGTATGTCAGGACAGGCTAACTTGACCTTGGCCGCCTTCAGTGCTGCAACTGTATCTCTTAATCCCCGGATCTGCACTGACTTAGGCAAATCATCGACTACCACAGCTTCTACTGTCTTTTTCCTGTTTCCTAGACCAACAGTAAATTTGGCTAGGTCATATTTTTGCTTACCAGAACTTTGGAAAAATCCAGCTATTTCCAACTGTATTTTGGCATGGGGTTGCTTATTCAGTTTTTGCAACACTGTTCGTCTTATAAAAGACCTTTGTGAGCCTTGATCAAATAATGTTCGCACATTGGTTTTGTGTAATTTATGTGATAACTCTACTCGAGCTATTGGGAGAGCAGTCGATTTAGACTTATTTCACATTTAATGCTGCTGTTTGTTGACTTCCTGACTCTGTGGAAGTCGGTTGTTCAGCATAAGTGCTTGGGCATAATGCTGTATGATGCATTCCCTTGCATTTAAAACACTTCTTCAGTGAGCATTTACCTCCCTTGTGTTCACCTAAACACTTAGTGCACCTTTTCAGCTGTTGAGCACGTTGTTTCCGTGCCTCCATTGTTGTGTATTGAATGCAATACTGTGCCCAATGTGTTCCATCACAAAGTACACATTTTGGAGTACGTTTATGTGTGACAGTCTGTTTACTGTCTGTTGTGTTCACAGCTTGATAAGTGCCTACATGGGATTTCCCATTATGTGGTTTAGTGGGAGTAGGTACACTCTTTTTGTACTGAGTTTAAGGTTTATTATCCACAACAGGATTGGTGGATTTCTCATCTTGTCTCGTTGCTTGCATGCATGAGACTATTGTTTGTAAACCCTTGCTAATTTCTTCACAAGTGAAATAGCGTTTATTGAACATAATATTTAAACGTTCAATGGTTTGTGTTGACAGTTTATCTTGTACAATACCACTGATAAACCAATCACATTGATCTAGGTCATATTTAACTCCTAGAGTTCTAAGACTATTGTCTAATGTGATTCTAAATGACTGTAAGTCTGAAAGACAATGTTTGGGTGGTTTCAAGCTTGATATTAAGACTGCATGTCTAACCCTGGCTTTGTCAGCATCAAGAAAATTATCTGCTAAGACACGTAAGGCTAGAGCATAATTGCCTTTGACCACCGGAAATGATTTAATCAGTTCATAGGGTTCACCTTTCACGAGATATCTGAGATAATTAAACTTAGCAATCTCATCTATGTCAGTACGTGAATTCACTAAATAATTAAACCCACTAATGAACTCTTCATAATCATTACCTTCAAAAATAGGCATAGCCAATTTGGGAAGAGTTGGTAAGGTAACACAAGGTGTGACAGGTGTCGCAGGTGTTGCAGGTGTTGGGACAGGTGTCTGCTGACCACTGGCTGTAGGTCTCTGTGACAAAGTTTTGCGGCAGATAGCCTGTATTGCTGTCCACCTTAATTGTTGTCCACTAAAGGCATCCAAGACACTTTTAATTTCTTCCTCTGTCGGGTTGGAATCTAGAAATTCCTTTTCATAATTCTCATAGCCTGAATTAATGATTTCCAGACGTTTATTAATTAATTGAGATTTAATTTCCAACTGATCATAGTCTATATTTGTGTCTGGGGTTAAACCTATACAGACTGAAATTAATTGCTCCAATTGTGTAATTTTCGTCTGTAATGTGTTGAATTTTGTGGTTAATGACGACATTTTGCTAGTATAATGACTAACAGCACACTTAGAGTGTTTAAATATTCCAGCTGAGTTTGTTTTGACTGCGTCAGCACACTACTGACCCACTAACCGTGTCTTTCAAGGTCAGAGTACATATGGACAAACCAACACCAAGGTTTGTTTATGTCCTGAATTGCTGTCTCAGCTAAACTGAGTCTCACTGACGTCACTTCACACATGAAAATATTACTGTATACACATTACACATATATATTCAATGTTTATATACATACATATGTCACTGTTACAATGTTAATTAATATGAAAGTTTAAACTTAATATCACTTCCAATATTATATAAGAGACAAACATAATACACAGTTTCTTCTCTTAATTTGTGTCTATAAACATTATAAACACTGTGTGTATATATAAACTGTTTATACTATACACATTTACAGACCAGCTGTGCTAGTCAATCTGCTTCTCTGCTGACTTAAGCAGAAATTGAAGTGTTGCTCCCGCGTGGGTGAGTGGGGTGCCCCCCCAGTACTGTCCCCCAACCTTGGGTGACCCGACAACCGTTTTCTTCCTGGGTGTCGGGTGAGCGCCTGCCGGCTCGCGTTTTCTATGCCTCGTGAGAGCTTCCCATTCTCTTTGATTGAGAGTAGGGACCCATATGTTCTGGTTTCTTCTGTAAAAACACTAGTTTTACAGCTTTTCTCGAAGGACCTTGGATCGTAGACATTTATACACTGTAGTATAAGTCTCTGGACCACCATGTGGCCACTCTCCTGGTTCGAATACGATCAACTTTCGATTCGTAAGGACCAAAACTTCCGATTCGTAATGACCACACTTCCGGTTCGTAATGACCAAACTTCCGGTTCGTAAGGACCAAAACTTCTGATTCGTAATGACCACACTTCTGCATATACTGCAATGTTGATGTTATTCACTAAACGCGCTGGAACAGAGTTCTTATCTTATTTCCCGACGTTAGTGGAGATTAAATTAGATTAACGGACGCATACGAGTAATGTCTTTGTTGAGTTACGTCGCCTCGCGTCGTATGACCCCTCCTTCCGGTGGCCGAATTCAATCTGACCGCCTTGTGCTGCCTTGTGCAGCCTCGTGCCTCGTGGTGCTGTGGTCAGCACAATTTGTGACACACTGTTGTCAGTACATCTGGCTTGAATTAAATTGTTTTTCTCAGCCAGACGCGCCTCCTCTGGCCCTTTCCTAAGGGCAGAAAGGGTGAGGGCCCTTACCAAGGGTAGTAAGGGCGCATACCCCCCTCTTTGGAGAATTTTCTCCACACCTATCACCTTCTCTACCTACACCCCCTCCCCCCTCACTTACTGCTATCTCTGTGTCCAGCAGCATGCCACTCTCATTTCATGATATTTCCTGGTGACCTGTTTGGGCCTCAACATAGGGCTTAGTTCCATTCCTTCAGGCCCCTCGTTAGATGGTATACCTGCTCCTGATGCCATGTCCCTATATCTTCAGCATTTTCGGTTCATCTGCCAGGCTCTGTATCCTGGCTTTTGCAGCTCCAGCTCGCTGCTCACACTTCCTGTTCCCTGCCTCCATTCTCTTCTCCATTTTCCCAATAAGCTCACCTAGCATGGTTTCCCACCTTTGTTCCATCCGTCTCCATAGTTCATAGTTCGTCCATTCATTCTTCCTTTTCAGGCCCATTTTCTTCTGTTTCCCTGAGTCATCGACTTCCCCTCTGGGTTCCCATTTTTTTTGTAATGATCTAGTTGTGTGTGTGAACAATTCTTTATCAAGTGTACCTATCTTTATTTGATAATTACATATAATTGTCATAAAGGATGTACTGAACTCTCATTGGTCGTGTAAAGAATGGCCAGTTACGAAAATTGTTTTAGAGAATAACAACATTGCTACAATTATGTAAAATAGATCCTTTAATTATTAACAATAAGGCATATCAGTTTTCTTGAATGGATGGATAACTAACCTTATTAATTTTAGTGACTTTTGTGTATTTGTTTAGTGCTTCTTAAAATAATTGTTATTCTGACTCATAAAATTATTTTTGAGACTAAAGCAAAAATCTTTTCAACAGAAAGTCCTCTTGAGGTTCTTGAAGATGGTGTGAGCGAAGAAGACTTTGAAGTGTTGCAAGATGCTGAGGTGTTGCTCATAGATAATGATCTTCTGCCTCAGGTATGATGAACACCTCTTGGTACACACCAGGTAAGAAGAACACATCCTGGAACACACCAGGTATGAAGAACACATCCTGGTACACACCAGGTATGAAGAACACAACCTAGTACACACCAGGTATGATGAACACAACCTAGTAAACACCAGGTGTGATGAACACATCCTGGTACACACCAGGATGATGAACACATCCTAGTAAACACGACGTATGATGAACACATCCTAGTACATACAAGGTATGATGAACACATCCTGATACACACCAGGTATGATGAACACATCCTGGTACACACCAGGATGATGGACACATCCTGGTACACATGTTAAGTCTAACTTCTTGGCTGCTTACTTTGGGCAGTAGAATGGTAGCGTAGGTGCAGAGATACGGCCGATGACTAGACTCAGTTTATTAATGGCAAGGTGTAGGTGTACACGGGGACAGAGCGTGAGGGGACCGGGAGCCAGTTGGGTAGAACCTGGTTCAGTGAGGTAGGCTGTAGAAGTGAGAGAGAAGCATGGCTGACCAGCCCGACCTTGATAGGCCTATAGAGGGCAGCACCATAGTGCCGCGCAGTTTGAAACAGCCTCTGGGTAGGCTGTTTACATCCGCTCGGCCACCTACCGTGTGTCGTCTCGACACGACAATACTGGCGGTCACGAAGGTGTAAACAAGCAAGCAAGGTTACCCAGGGAAAACTGGCTTCCGGTCACCTGACATTTACAATAGGAAATTGCCGGTGCAGGCCGAAAAAAAACTCTCCCCCTACATGAGTCGGGGAAGAGAAAATCGGCCTGCCCGTACAGCTGGACAGAGGACAGAACAAGCCAATGCTGACACAGGAACTAGAGTCTTCTATATACAGGTTGTCCACAGGGCAAGACGTCAACTTGACTGAACATCCATGAGCGCTGTACCATCCTCACATCTGCAAACAATGACTGACAGTAGCATTTCCTAAGGTGTGACATTTAACTCAAAAGGGCGATATTGCCCTTGCCTTTATACAGGCTTTACAAGACACACTGGTTGCACATACTCACAATAACATTATTTCCATGGAATTCATTATACTACGGGTACCCTCTAGAAATAAATTTTACATATTTACATGGTGTTGTCCACCCTGACTCCATTATTTACTAACTATACAATGTGTGCGCATTAATCCCCATTTCTGCAAGCAAACAATTAGCGTAGCTAGCGTAGGAGTCGGACAAGTCAGTAGGTATGTCAATGTCACAGAAATGTACTGCTGTCCGGGGTCTCAGGCCATAAGTATGGAGCCTTACAGGACTGTCATCTGTCGTAGGGATAGCGGGTGAAGAACTAGACGGGTTGTCACTAGTTTGAGTCTGCTTGTGGCTTTGCAATGCCCGCGATTCCAGCTCTGCTTCAGCTTGCACATGATCAATATACTTCATGTGGTCAATGTGAGCTTCTCTGATAGTTCCGGTAGCTATCTCCCTCACCTCGAACTTATTGCCGCGGAGCTGTCGTAGGACACGGTAAGGTCCAACAAACTTGGGGACAAGTTTATGCATACCAGGGGTCTGCGTCGGGTTGAGCAACATAACTTTGCAACCTGGTTCCACCTTACTTTCCTTAGCGTGGGCGTTGCGATCAGACGTGAACCTATCTGTGGCTTTTATTAGGTTCTCACGTACTCGCTGGAAAACAAGCTGTGTGGTCCGCATCTTAACTATACCGGTGTTATCGGCGTCATAGATTGGGCTAGGCGGAGCAAACAGGATTTCGTACGGTAAACGCTTATCATAGCCGTACAAGGCAAAATGGGGTGTCTCGCCAATCGAGCTGTTGAGGAAGAGTTCAATGTACACTGAACATCTGGAATAGCGTCATCCCATGTAGTACAACTCGGATTAACGGTTACTCTGAGCACCTCCAGAACTTTGCGGTTTGTACGTTCAGCAAGACCATTACTCGCCGGGTGACGTGGAGCTACTGGTGCTTGGTGAATGTCAAACCTGGAACAAAGGTCCTTCATAGTGGCATTTATGAACTCCGACCCATTGTCTGACAGGAGAACACGTGGGCAGGTATGACGGAGAACGATACGCTCACGGAAAGCATTTGCGACTGTCTCGGCCGTTTTGTCAGGGATGGGTACTAACTCGCAGTACAGCGTCAAGTTATCTACCATTACAAGCAGGTGTTTATTACCCTTCTCCGAGGTCGAGAAATTCGTCAACAGGTCGACAGAAGTTCTCTCCCAAGGCTCCTTTGTAATGGGATACTTCAGAATGGGATTGGGACCCGTGACAGTACCCTTGTGTTGTAAGCAAACGACACACTGGTGTACATACTTGGCAATTTCCGCTGCCATCTTAGGCCAGAAATATTTCATTCTAGCCTGTTTGATGCTGCGGTCCTTCCCGGGTGCGCTGCGCCTGGGACATCGTGGATCAACAGGAGTCGTGGGTACCAGGGACTCCGGTATCACCAGTTGGTGTACGGTTCTGCCGGGTCCACTAGTCGAGCTACACGACACAGTACTCCTTGATTGACCACTAAGTCTGTCAGCGGAACGGGCGACTTGACTCGCGGGCCAACGTCCTCCTTGGTTAGGAATCGAAGGACTGGTGACCACACCGGGTCCTGCCGTTGGGCTCTCTCTAGGTCCTCGACGGAGAACGAGTTGTCTGCACTGACAAAGGCTATATGCCTCGACAAGGCGTCACCACGACATTTGCTTACCGGGTACATAGCAGATTTCGGGATTGTAGTCATTAAGGTGAGAGACCACCGAGCATGTTTCCCAGAGAGATTCTTGTTTGCAAAAGGGATAATAACGGCAGATGATCCGTGTAAATCTTGATAGGATACTGGTAAATAATGTCTCTGAAGTGGTTCAAAGCCCAGACGATGGCTAAGGCTTCTAGCTCTGTCACAGAGTAATTGACTTCAGCTTTGGTAAGAACACGGCTAGCATAAGCTATTGGCTGTTGCTTACCATTAGATTCCTGCGACAAGACTGCACCGATGCCAACTTTGCTGGCATCTGTCGTCAAGGTGAACGCTTTGGTGAAATCAGGGAACCTAAGGACTGGGGCTGATGTTAACCTATTCTTAAGTGTGACGAAAGCTCTTTCTTGGTCACACGTCCACTCAAAGGAACATCTTTCTTAAGGAGCTGCGTCAAGGGTGCAGCTAAGGTGGAGAAACCGGCTATGAAAGTGCGGTAGAATCCAGCTAGGCCTACGAAGGAGCGGACAGTATCCGCCGTCGTAGGTCTAGGGAACCTTCGCACAGCCGAGATTTTAGACTCGTCTGTCTTGATGCCGCTCTGAGTCACTACGTGGCCCAGAAACTTTATTTCCTGCTTAAGGAACTGGCATTTAGAAAGCTTCACCTTAAGATTAGCCTTGGCTAGTTTTTCCAGTACCCGCTCAAGTTTTACGAGATGAGTAGGATCATCTTGGGACATCACAATGAGATCGTCTAGGTAGACCATGAGCGTGCCACCTAGGAGAGTACGGAAAATCATTGTCATAAGACGACTGAACGTGATCGGGGTTCCGCGCAAGCCGAAGGGCATTCTTTTGAACTGATAATGACCAGTAGGCGTAGAGAACGCTGTTAGTTCTTTGCTTTGGTCATCAAGGGGGATCTGCCAAAACCCTTGAAGAAGATCAAGAGTCGAAAAGACCTTGTTATCGCCAATGTTCTGTAACAGGTCATTCAGAACTGGCAATGGAAATCGGTCTGGGATGGTACAGGCATTCAGTTTCCTGTAATCGATAACAGGACGCCATGTTCCATCTTTCTTGGGAACTAGGATTAGAGGGGCATTCCATGGGGAAATGGACTCCTCGATAACTCCATCGCGGAGCATCTTTGCAATGAGTTCGTCAGCAAACACTCTTTGCGCATGCGGCAAACAATACGCAGGCACATAAATGGGTTTAGTACCTTTCTCAAGCGGGATATGGTGAGACATAAGTGGGGTCAGACCCATGGACTCACCATCTAACGCGACGGCAGTGCGTGCGCGATTGAGAACCTGGAGAAGTTGTGGAACTTCTTCCGGGTAGTCTGTCATAGCTATATCATCTTCCTGCACTGGCGGGTGACGGAAGAATTAGTAGCGGACTCACCTGGGAGGACTGCACTTATAAGAACGTCAGCTGGATTTCTCCCTCCACTCTCACCGGGAGGGAACCTGACGAGGTCGACAAGTGAAGTATCCTTCCTCAGGGGAATTCTCGACTATGCAAGTTACTGACAAGGACTTGCAACTTGCCACGACGCACAGTGTGCAAGGACGGCTCAAGGGAGAGGCCCTTGACTCTGCATGTGTCGTTGTCGACTAGCACATGGTCTCCTTCGAAAGCTCTTGTCCCATACACCGTAACAGGAGTGAGCGAATTAGCCGACAAAGTGACGTCATACTTTGTACAGGCAGTAACTCTGCTCGCTGATGCCATGACACGAGTCAGACAGTCGCCTGCCGACAGGGAGACTGCGGCTTGACAACGGTCATCCTCTACAACAGCGCGAGAGTTAGAGTGATGGTCAGAATGGGCGTCCCCAGACTGGGTTTCACTGATAACTGAGCGCTGATGGTCAGGAGGTGACGAGATACGAGCTCTCTTATGAGGTTGGTCAGGACAAGAGGCCGACCTCACGGAGGGTGCGCGACGGAAACCGCGGGTTTCCAATGATTCCAAGCACTGGATATACTCAGAGACAGGTGGCAGGTAGTGGAACCCAAGCGCACACCCCAGAAGGGTGCGTCCACTCCGTCAAAATCCGCTTTCCACTTAGCTGGATCTAGACGGATCTTAAGGTCTGCCATGGTCTTGAAACCGATGAGCAAATCGCCTGGGAAGACGATGTCATCAACAACTAAGAACTTTGCTGACCACTTGTGATCATGGATCGCAAATTCTAAAGATGTACAACCACGGACCGTGAGAGGGCTACCTGAAACGCCTCGCAATGTCTGAATAGCAGACGGCTCGGTCAGCATGGCTGCAAGGAGACCAATGTCACGGAAGAGGGTGGAACGGACAATGTTAACCACCGAACCTGTATCAAGGAAAAGCTGAATAGGCTTCTGATGAAGTGTGGACTCTACGAGAGGTCCACACGGGCTGTCATACCGAACATGAAGGCATGACGGGCCGACTAGGTCGTCGGAGTCCCGGCTGCTAGAGGCTTGACGCTTGGTGGAGCGACTCGACGTCCTGGAAGGTACGGTTCGAATCGCGACACCAGCGTCGAGGCACTCTGTTTCCGTGCTGTCGGCATGCGTGTCGCTGCCCAGGGCGGCGAACGCATTGCGGACAGGGACGGAATACAGCGACTCCGATAGGGTGACTATCTCTTTGCGGGATTTTTCTGGCACGTCTCTTCCCCCGAACTACTGGAGGGGCTCCGGCTAGCTCGGGCTCCGGGCGAGGAGCGCTTGCCGTGGTGCGACGACAAGATGCTACGCAACTTGAGGCACTCACTGGAGGTATGACTGGATGTATGGTGGTAAACACAATCGCCCTCCCGGTGCTGCGCACGGGGACGGTGATTATCACGGCGTGGGGGCTGAGGTTTATAACACTCAGAACGGTAATGACCTCTTTTACCACAGTTAAAACAGGTAACCACACGCTTCGCGGAGTGGTGCTGACAGCGTGTGCGCTTATGACGCTTGGACTTAGATGGAGGAGACGCTGGCAAAGTCGTCTTGCTAGCCCTCCGGTCATAACCTGACCTGCCGTTTTGATTCGGCTTGGTCTGAGGTTTGCTGTTCGTCCTAGCCTTGGCTGCTGATTGCTGGACGGCTGCAGCAAAAGTGACAGGGGGTTGCACAGGCGGCGACACAAGAGTTGGCAATTGAGGGACTTGCAAGGGAGTACCAGCAGGGCGACAAGCCTTGTCTTTCTCGCCCAGCGGTTTAATTTTATCGATAGCATTAAAGGCGCCCAGGATGTGTTCCTTGGGGCCGAGCCCTAATTCGTCAATCCTATCATGGAGATGGAGTGGGGCATCTCTTCGCATGACGCCTCCGACGATCATGGGAATGATGTCTTCGAGTTTTATACTACCATCACTAGTGACCCACTTGCTATCCTTCATAATGTCAATAAAATCTAACGATGCTCACTGGAAACGACAGACGCAAGCGAGGGGGCTTTCATCCGGGGATTGGCACTCATTCATGACGTTCGTGATAATGTCAAGGTAATGACTCTGATGCCTGCGCCGGAAGTAATTACGGAATGCTTCCTTGAGCTTGGGCCATGACTGCAAATCATGCACTTCCACCAAGTCTAAGAAGGAAGTGATAACACTTAGGGATGTGTTCACAGCCACCGCGGCAGTGTTTACATAGTGCGCGTCAGTGGGGTTATCGGTTCGTCCCTTAACTGTCGTCTCGACCGATTTGAACCAAGTCTCCAACATACTGGCGCGACCATCGAACAAAAGGGACGGGCGGGGATGACATTCGTGGCCATTCGTGGCCGCGACATGGGCTACTGCCTGGCCAATTGTTATGGAGGCGCCACCCTCCCCCTGATGGGACCTAACAGGAGAGGCATCAGTGCCATCTGCGGCAGAAGCTTGGGCATCGCGACAGCCACTGCGTGTCTGAGTCATAGCGTCAGTTATAAGCACAAAATAAGGCACGGAGAAAGGAAAAGGGATCAAAGCAAGAATTGATACGCAAACGGCGAGAAATCAACACAGAGTCAGAGAGGACACAACACGGTGTTACTGAAAAAACTGCTTATTTGTTAACAAATGCGTGAATTACATCAAAAAAAAAAGAATGGTACACTCTGAAACTCTAGGTAAATTTTGGATACAAGTGAATTAATTGCTGTGGTGTACACAGAACAAAAGCAGAGATAACTGGCAAGAAAATTGCATGAAAATGAATGAACTGTAACAAGTAGCGGAATTAACAAAAGTTTGCAAATTAAAATGAAAACTGGGTATTACATACAATGTACTGCAGTGCAGGCTTGCTCAACACACAGCAAAATGTTGCAGGTGCTGGCAGTTGCAATTAGGTATGGCAAAGAAAAATATGAATTCACTTGCTGCAAGGTAAGGTGGCAAAACAATTAATAAAATCAGTCTTCAATGGAATAAAAACAGTCACAAAAATTTACTGTATGAAGAAGTACTGAATTTCACATAAAAAGGCAATGAGTAAAAGGGCAAAATGATGAAAATTAATAATAATAGGGGCAAAAGTTACAGGTGGCAAAATGAGTATACACTGACACAAGAAAAAAAAATTGCTAAGTAAATTCTGGTGCAAAAGTATGGAATTTCACAGATAATTATTGCAATAATGGCAAATAAGCAGGTTCCTGAAAATTCAATAACAGGGACTGATAAATCACTCAATGACAAGGCATAAACATTAACAGAATGCAAAACACAGGTGAATGTGCCTAAACAAAAATATGGCAAGGAAATAATATGGAGAAAAAAAAATTAAATTGAGACACTGGAGAAAATGTAGGTGTCTAGTCACAAGTTGTTGAATTCAAGCAGAATAAAACTGACACTGGCAAGTATTAAAATAACACTTTGAACACACTAACACATCAGAACTGTGCAAGGTTGTCAACAATTTGTGGCTAGCTTGCAGATGCAACAATCAAAATATTAGCAGACAGATGTAACTTGCAATTAAAAAGAATATATATACATATATATATATGGGTAGCACAATGAACAACTTTGAGCAGGAACAACTTTGAGCAGGAACAAATTAATAATTAGGTGAGAGGCTATGTGCAGAAATAATGCACTAGGATTTAAAATGCAAAAAAAAATAATTGAGCTTGCAAAGTGCAACAATGTTGCTGAAAAATTCACTGAAAGTATGGGCTTCAGTGATACTGTACTTGGTGCAGGGCAATTAAATAATGTCACAAATTCTTAGGAAATGCTAGACAAGTCACTGTTTACTTAACTTGATTGTAGATGGGGGGTTAGAAGCAAGTAGGCAGATACTGAAACTCCTGGTGTGTACTGGTGGCTGGATGCGGCGGTACACACTATAAACACTTGTAGGCTTCTATGGGGTCTCCAGTGGCGTAGGAAAGATTGTGCAAGGCTTGGGAAGAACGGGAAAAGGGCGTAGAATTCTGCGGAAATGAGGGTTTTTTCTAAAAAACACAAGAAACTCGCCAGCTGAGAGAGCGGCGTTTTGTTTACACTGGGAACGCGTCTGAGAGCGTTGCTGACCGTGGCTTAGGAAGCGCAGACGGACACGGGAAATTTCTACAGAAAAGGACTTTTCAGAATGCCAGAAGTACTGCAGGAGACTGCAACAATTACTAAGATGTTACTTTACAGTTTTCAATGGGGGGGGGGGGGGTTTAAGATACTGGTGCTAATAAAAAAAAAATTAAATCACTGCTGAAGCTGGAGGAAGGGTGAAGATTGAAGGACGCAGGAACGAGGTCCTGGGAACACTGCAGTCTCCTGGCTTGGCTTGGCTTAGCTTGGCTTGGGACAACCACGATGGGTTCCCACGTGGTCAAGCCAGGGCTGGCTTCTTTAAGAACTCGGAGAAAACAACACACAGGCGACGAGCTGGGTAGAGGGAGCGTAGAAACGTAGCAAGGAGTGGAGAGCAGGTGGTTGTGGTGGGAGATAGGCAGGCAGCGGCGCCCTGAGGTAGACACTCGTGGACGCACCACCATCACACCCAAAACGACCTCACCTCGCGTCTCTAGTAGCTGTAGGAAGGGCGTCGAGACGCTGCTGGATGCAGAAGGGTGTAGGAGAATGCTGGAGAGTTGTAGAGTAGGAGATGAACACACACGTGACTGCTTCAGGCTGGGGAGCTGGAGATGACGCCCTATGTCCCGATTTTGTGGAAAAATCGTGGACGATGCTCTGACTCAGGCACCCACGAGACGCTGAAAGCTACGGATGATGCGATAAGCCAGCAGATGACCTGGATATGACTGGCTTGGTCGGATGATCGACTGGGCGGTGGGTCCCCTACATACACTCTGCCGTGAACCACTGCTGTCACCACTGTTAAGTCTAACTTCTTGGCTGCTTACTTTGGGCAGTAGAATGGTAGCGTAGGTGCAGAGATACGGCCGATGACTAGACTCAGTTTATTAATGGCAAGGTGTAGGTGTACACGGGGACAGAGCGTGAGGGGACCGGGAGCCAGTTGGGTAGAACCTGGTTCAGTGAGGTAGGCCGTAGAAGTGAGAGAGAAGCATGGCTGACCAGCCCGACCTTGATAGGCCTATAGAGGGCAGCACCATAGTGCCGCGCAGTTTGAAACAGCCTCTGGGTAGGCTGTTTACACACACCAGAATGAACACATCCTGGTATACACCAGGTATGATGAACACAACCCAGTACACACAAGGTATGATGAACACAATCTAGTACACACAAGGTATGGTGAACACATCTTACTATACCTCAGGTATGATGAACACATCCTTGTATACTTCAGGTATGATGAACACATCCTTGTATACCTCAGGTACGATGAATACATCCTTGTATACCTCAGGTATGATGAACACATCCTTGTATACCTCAGGTATGATGAACACATCCTTGTATACCTCAGGTATGATGAACACATCCTTGTATACCACAGGTATGATGAACACTTCAAAATTCATATAATTTCTCTGTTACTGATGATGCAAATCGTGTTGTTGATGCTTGTGAAGGTTGTTGCCAATCTTTTTAGGAAACGTATAATAGAAAGACAATAACAAGAAAAATAAACACTTTATTTTAATAGAAAGAAATGTAAATAATAAATATGTAAATATGATTATAATAATCCTATCTTGAGAAAAATGAAAATATATATATATATATATATCTGATCCAAAGCTAGATATATACACGTGTTGCTCTTGTTAATACAGAAGCAATGAATCCATGTTAGACTCCGTGGTGGTGGTATTGTTGTTGTTGCATCGATGTTTTCCACAAATCCAACAGTTTTCCAACATCCACAATGTCACAAATGATATCAGGGACTCAGGTGAAAGTTGTCCCCTGGTAAAGTACAGTTGCCTGAGGTTTCTAGAGTGTGGACTTAGGAACTACTGGTGTAGTGAAGAATTGGTGGTAATGACTTTCTCACTTGGCGAGTACGCCGGCCACCCACTCAGCCTTGAATCCGATGATCCGAGCGGACACAGAGGACTGTGAAAGAAACCAAAAGAATTACTCACCACTCTAGCATTAATATACATAGTAGGCATAAGGCCTTTAAAAGAAATGGTGAAACCGTAATAACTTTACCACAAACCAAGTTAGGACAGAAGTTAATGTTGCTAGACATGAGTGAAGCTCAAAACAAATTAGAGTGAAGCTCTTGAATATAAAATAATGAAGATACGAGCAGCCGTGAAGTACTTACAGTGAGGTCGAGCGTGGTCAGTCGAGTGATTTCAACCTGTGGCCGGAGCCCAGCATTACACCTCTCACCGGGTGAAAAAGGGGGGGATGGTATAGCAGCAGCTAGACACTCACCCCACCTTAACAAGCCAACTACCATTCAACCATCACTCTACATACCTTCACACTTTCATCACTCCTATCTATGGACTTTTCCCTCACATGCTGAAATTGTTTTTGTTGATAAAGTTGCTGTTGATGCTGAAGTTGTTGTTGTTGATAAAGTTGTTGTTGATGCTGAAGTTGGTGTTGATAAAGTTGTTGTTGATGCTGAAGTTGTTGTTGTTGATAAAGTTGGTGTTGATGCTGAAGATATTGTTGATGCTGAAGTTGTTGTTGTTGATAAAGTTGTTGTTGATGCTGAAGTTGTTGTTGTTGATAAAGTTGTTGTTGATGCTGAATATATTGTTGATGCTGAAGTTGTTGTTGTTGATAAAGTTGTTGTTTATGCTGAAGATATTGTTGATGCTGAAGTTGTTGTTGTTGATAAAGTTGTTGTTGATGCTGAAGTTGTTGTTGTTGATAAAGTTGTTGTTGATGCTGAAGATATTGTTGATGCTGAAGTTATTGTTGTATATAAAGTTGTTATTTATGCTGAAGATATTGTTGATGCTGAAGTTGTTGTTGTTGATAAAATTGCTGTTGATGCTGAAGATATTGTTGATGCTGAAGTTGTTGTTGTTGATAAAGTTGTTGTTGATGCTGAAGTTGTTTTTGTTGATAAAAATGTTGTTGATGCTGAAGTTGTTGTTGTTGATAAAGTTGTTGTTGATGCTGAAGTTGTTGTTGTTGATAAAGTTGTTGTTGATGCTTAAGATATTGTTGATGCTGAAGTTGTTGTTGTTGATAAAGTTGTTGTTGATGCTGAAGTTGTTGTTGTTGATAAAGTTGTTGTTGATGCTGAAGATATTGTTGATGCTGAAGTTGTTGTTGTTGATAAAGTTGTTGTTGATGCTGAAGTTGTTTTTGTTGATACAATTGTTGTTGATGCTGAAGTTGTTGTTGATGCTGAAGTTGTTGTTGTTGATGAAGTTGTTGTTGATGAAGTTGTTGTTGATGCTGAAGATATTGTTGTGCTGAAGTTGTTGTTGTTGATAAAGTTGTTGTTGATGCTGAAGTTGTTGTTGTTGATAAAGTTGTTGTTGATGCTGAAGATATTGTTGTGTGTGAAAAGTTGTTGTTGATGCTGAAGTTGTTGTTGTTGATAAAGTTGTTGTTGTTGTGATAAAGTTGTTGTTGATGCTGAAGTTGTTGTTGTTGATAAAGTTGTTGTTGATGCTGAAGTTGTTGTTGTTGATAAAGTTGTTGATGCTGAAGATATTGTTGATGCTGAAGTTGTTGTTGTAGATAAAGTTGTTGTTGATGCTGAAGTTGTTGTTGTTGATAAAGTTGGTGTTGATGCTGAAGATATTGTTGATGCTGAAGTTGTTGTTGTTAATAAAGTTGTTGTTGATGCTGAAGTTGTTGTTGTTGATAAAGTTGTTGTTGATGCTGAAGATATTGTTGATGCTGAAGTTGTTGTTGTTGATAAAGTTGTTGTTTATGCTGAATTGGTGTTGATGCTGAAGATATTGTTGATGCTGAAGTTATTGTTGTAGATAAAGTTGTTGTTTATGCTGAAGATATTGTTGATGCTGAAGTTGTTGTTGTTGATAAAGCTGTTGATGATGCTGAAGATATTGTAGATGCTGAAGTTGTTGTTGTTGATAAAGTTGTTGTTGATGCTGAAGTTGGTTTTGTTGATAAAAATGTTGTTGATGCTGAAGTTGTTGTTGTTGATAAAGTTGTTGTTGATGCTGAAGTTGTTGTTGTTGATGCTGAAGATATTGTTGATGCTGAAGTTGTTGTTGTTGATAAAGTTGTTGTTGATGCTGAAGTTGTTGTTGTTGATAAAGTTGTTGTTGATGCTGAAGTTGTTGTTGTTGATAAAGTTGTTGTTGATGCTGACGTTGTTGTTGATAAAGTTGTTGTTGATAAAGTTGTTGTTGATAAAGTTGTTGTTGATGAAGTTGTTGTTGATGCTGAAGTTGTTGTTGTTGATAAAGTTGTTGTTGATGCTGACGTTGTTGTTGATAAAGTTGTTGTTGATAAAGTTGTTGTTGATGCTGAAGTTGTTGTTGTTGATAAAGTTGTTGTTGATGCTGAAGATATTGTTGATGCTGAAGTTGTTGTTGTTGATGCTGAAGATATTGTTGATGCTGAAGTTGTTGTTGTTGATGCTGAAGATATTGTTGATGCTGAAGTAGTTGTTGTGAGGAATTTCTTGATTCCCCAGAACCGTTATACTCACCCCCGGTTGGGGGAATGTAAGGGGAATGGACAATGCCTGAGACAGGTACCAATTTTGCATATACACTTACATTTCTAGAATGTAGCCTAGTCACTGTGCCTTCACAGGTACTGTATTGTACATTACTACTACCTATATTAAGGCTAAGATAGAGTCATTAGCTTAACGTAGTAGTGTTACACTTCCCATACACAATTAATGCCTTAGGCACTCCCTTTCCTCCAAAAGGCACCCTGGGGAAGGCCGAGGCGCGGCTACGGCCTCAGTCACATTTCAGCTGTGAGAAGGGCGACTTTCCCTGGAGTTTACCTGAAGAGAGTTCCGGGGGTCAACGCCCCCGCGGCCCGTTCTGTGACCATGCCTCATGGTGGATCAGGGCCTGATCAACCAGGCTGTTACTGCTGGCCGCACGCAGTCCAACGTACGAACCACAGCCTGGCTGGTCAGGTACCGACTTTAGCTGCCTGCTTGAAGACAGCCAGGGGTCTATTGGTAATCCCCCTTATATATGCTGGGAGGCAGTTGAACAGTCTTGGGCCCCTGACACTTATTGTGTTGTCTATTATCGTGCTAGTGGCACCCCTGCTTTTCATTGGAGGGATGTTGCATAGTCTGCCGAGTCTTTTGCTTTCGTAGGGAGTGACTCTCGTGCGCAAGTTTGGTACTAATCCCTCTAGGATTTTCCAAGTGTATATAATAATGTATCTCTCCCGCCTGCGTTCTAGGGAGTACAGGTTTAGAAACTTCAAGCCTTCCCAGTATTTGAGGTGGTTTATCGCAGTTATGCGTGCTGTGAAGGTTCTCTGCACATTTTCTAGATTAGCAATTTCACCTGCCTAGAAAGGTGCAGTTAATGGGCAGCAATATTCCAGTCTAGATAGAACAAGCTACCTGAAAAGTGTCATCATGGGCTTGGCATCCCTGGTTTTGAAGGTTCTCATTATTCATCATATAATTTTTCTAGCAGATGCGATTCCTACAGTGTTATGGTCCTTGAAGGTGAGATCCTCTGACATGATCACTCCCAGGTCTTTGGCATTAGTTTTTTCGCTGTATTATGTGGTTGAAATTTGTTTTATACTCCGATGAAATTTTAATTTCCTCACGTTTTCCATATCGGAGTAATTGAAATTTCTCATCACTGAACTTCATATTGTTGTCTGCAGCCCATTTAAAGATTTGGTTGATGTCTGCTTGGAGTCTTGCAGTGTCTTCAATGGTGGACACTGCCATGGAGATTAGGGTGTCATCTGCAAAGGAAGACACGGTACTATGGCTTATATCCATGTCTATGTCCGGTATGAGGATGAGGAACAAGATGGGAGCGAGTACTGTGCCTCGTGGAACAGAGCTTTTCACCGTAGCCGCCTCAGACTTTACTCTGTTTACTAGTACTCTTTGTGTCTATTTGTTAGGAAATTATAGATCCATCTACCAACTTTTCCAGTTATTCCTTCATCACGCATTTTGTGTGCTATTACACCATGGTCACACTTGTCAAAGGCTTTTGCAAAGTCTGTGTATATAACATCTGCATTCTGTTTATCTTCTAGAGCATCCAGGACCTTGTCGTAGTGGTCCAGTAGTTGGGACAGACAGGAGCGACCTGCTCTAAACCCATGCTGCCCTGGGTTGTGTAATTGATGGGTATCTACGTGAGTGGCGATCTTGCTTCTTAGAACCATTTCAAAGATTTTTATGATAGGGGACGTTAGCGCTATTGGTCTGTAGTTCTTTGCTATTGCTTTACTGGCCCCTTTGTGGAATGGGACAATGTCTGTTATTTTTAGTAACTGCGGGACGACCCCAGTGTCCATGCTCCCTCTCCATAGAATGTTAAAAGCACCTGATTGTGGCTTCTTGCAGTTCTTGATGAACACGGAGTTCCATGAGTTTGAGCCTGGGGCGGAATGCATGGGCATGTCATTTATAGCGTTTTCGAAGTCATTTGGCGTCAGGATAATGTCAGATAGGTTAGCGTCTACCACGTTCTGTGGCACTCTCATAATAAATTCATTTAGGTCTTCGACTCTCAGTCTGGTTAGTGGCTCGCTAAAAACTAAGTCATACTGGGACTTTAGTAGCTTACTCATTTCCTTGCTGTCATCTGTGTAGGACCCATCCCGTTTAAGTAGGTGCCCAATACTGGATGTTGTTCTCGACTTTGATTTGGCATAAGAAAAGAAATACTTTGGGTTTCTTTCAATTTCATTTATGGCTTTTAGTTCTTCCCGCATTTCTTGATTCCTGAAAGATTCCTTTAGTTTTAGTTCGATGTTTGCTATTTATCTGACCAGTGTCTCCCTACGTATTTCAGATATATTGGCCTCTTGTAGCCACTCTGTTATTATTTGCCTTCGTCTGTATAGGGAGCGCCTTTCTCTTTCAAGTTTACATCTTCTCTTCTCTTTCTTTAAGGGAATTTGCCTTTAGCAAACCTCAAGTGCCACAGAGTTAATTTATTCTAGACATAGGTTAGGATCCGTGATGCTTAGTCTATCTTCCCAGTTTATATCATTTAGGACTTGGTTTACTTTGTCCCACCTTATGTTTTTGTTATTGAAGTTGAATTTGGTGAAGGCTCCCTCGTGACTGATCACATTCTGTCGGTCTGGGGCTCCCCTCATGCATGTCTGGACCTCTATTATGTTGTGATCTGAGTGTATTGTTTTTGATATGATGACATTTCGTATCAGATCATCATTGTTAGTGAAGATGAGGTCCAGCATATTTTCCAAACTTGTAGGTTCTATTATTTGCTGGTTCAAGGTGAATTTGGTGCAGAGATTTAAAAGCTCGTGTGTGTGCGAGTTTTCATCATAGCTGCCTCCTGGTGTTATCTCTGCTACCACATTATTTGCAATATTCCTCCAGTTTAGGTGCCTTAGGTTGAAATCTCCCCGGAGCAAGATGTTGGGGGCAAGAGCTGGTAGGTTTTCCAGACAGTGGTCAATTTTCAGAAGCTGTTCCTGGAATTTTTGGGACGTTGCATCCGGAGGCTTGTGTACAACCACGAACAAGGAACTTTGAACAGGAATTACAATTTGTACCTTAGACGACCCACCGCAGGAATGGAACTCACTAGCTGGAGCAGACAGTTGCATGACTCATACAGGTAGTTCTCAGGTATCCCCCAACCAAACACTACCACGACCAGAGACCTACCATAGCAACTGTCTGATACGACAATCTTCACACTGTCTACTGTGTGGAATAACGATAAGTACCCATTGATTTGAGTTATCCAAGAGTGGAGAGCCAGGCTCTAAGGAAGCTTCATGACCGAAACACAGACCACTAACCCTACCCAGTCGTGACCCCACACACACACACACATGACAGGAGAGATAGGGGGACATGATAACAACATATACGATACTGAGAGGAATTGACAAAGTGGACAGAGACAGAATGTTCCAGAGATGGGACACAGCAACAAGGGGACACAGTTGGAAGTTGAAGACTCAGATGAATCACAGAGATGTTAGGAAGTATTTCTTCAGTCACAGAGTGGTCGGGAAGTGGAATAGTTTAGGAAGTGATGTAGTGGAGGCAGGCTCCATACACAGCTTTAAGAATAGGTATGATAAAGCTTATGGCGCAGGGAGAGTGACCCAGTATCGCCCAGGGAAGAGGCGGGGCCAGGATCTATGAATCGACCCCTTCAACCACAACTAGGTGAGTACACACAAACATACACACACACGCCCTGATTGCATGGTGGCTAAAGCTCTTGCTTCACGCACGGAGGGCCCGGGTTCAATTCCCGGCGTGGCCGAAACATTTCGAAGTGTTTCCTTACACACACACACACACACACACACATACATATATACAACAAGCCTAGTGTCTAATCGACATGTGCCTAGGAGAAAATGGTAACTAACACACAAAAGCCTTTATTCTACACACTTGTTATTGATGTTGTAGTTGTTGTTGTTGTTGATGCTGAAGTTATTTTTGAGGCTGAAGTTGTTATTGTTGATGCTGAAGTTGTTGTTGATATTGAAGGTGCTAGTGATGCTAAAGTTGTTGATGCTGAAATTGTTGTTTTTGATGCAGCAGTTCTTGATGTTGATGCTAAAGTTGTTGTTGATAATGAAGTTGTTTTTGATGCTGAATCTGTTGGTGATGTTGAAGTTGTTGATGTTGAAATTGTTGTTGATGATGATGTTGTTGATGCTGAAGTTGTTGTTGATGCTTAAGTTGTTGTTGATATTGAAGTTGTTGTTGATGCTGTAGTTGTTGATGCTGAAGTTGTTGTTGATGCTGAAGTTGTTGTTGGTGGTGAAGTTGACACGGACATGAATTACCAGAGCTTTGGTAAGAAGGGAGAGAAAGAAGGATGGGTGGGGGGAGGGGAGGTAGGATAATAAAGGTAAATGACTTAACCACTTTGTAGCATTTTATTACAGGTGTGTGTGTGTGTACTCACCTATTTGTACTCACCTCTTCACTGATTGCTACTAGGTCCTCTCTCTCCCTGCTCCATGAGCTTTATCAAACCTCGTCTTAAAACTATGTATGGTTCCTGCCTCCACTACGTCGCTTTCTAGGCTATTCCACTTCCTGACAACTCTATGACTGAAGAAATACTTCATAACATCCCTTTGACTCATAGAAGTCTTCAACTTCCAATTGTGACCCCTTGTTTCTGTGTCCCCTCTCTGGAACATCTTGTCTCTGTCCACCTTATCTATTCCTCGCAGTATTTTATATGTCATTATCATGTCTTCCCTAACCCTCCTGTCCTCTAGTGTCGTCAGGCCGATTTCCCGTAACCTTTCTTCGTAGGACAATCCCCTTAGCTCTGGGACTAGTCTTGTTGCAAACCTTTGCACTTTCTCTAATTTCTTGACGTGCTTGACCAGGTGTGGGTTCCAAACTGGTGCTGCATACTTCAGTATGGGCCTGACGTATATGGTGTACAGAGTATTGAATGATTCCTTAGTGAGGTATTGGAACGCTATTCTTAGGTTTGCCAGCCGCCCGTATGCTGCAGAAGTTATCTGATTGATGTGTGCCTCAGGAAATGTGCTCGGTATTATACTCACCCCAAGATCTTTTTCCTTGAGTGAGGTTTGCAGTCTTTGGCCACCTAAACTATACTCTGTCTGCGGTCTTCTTTGCCCTTCCCCGATCTTCATGACTTTACATTTGGCAGGGTTAAATTCAAGGAGCCAGTTACTGGACCAGGCTTGTAGCTTGTCCAGGTCTCTTTGTAGTCCTGCCTGATCCTCGACTGATTTAATTCTTATCATTAACTTCACATCATCTGCAAACAGGGACACTTCTGAGTCTATCCCTTCCGTTATGTCATTAACATATACCAAAAACAGTACAGGTCCTAGGACTGACCCTTCTGGAACACCACTCGTCACAGGTGCCCACTCTGACACCTCGTCACGTACCATGACTCGTTGCCTCCCTGTCAGATACTCTGATCCATTGCAGTGCCTTTCCTGTTACGTGTGCCTGATCCTCTAGCTTTTGCATTAACCTCTTGTGAGGAACTGTGTCGCACGCCTTCTTGCAGTCCAAGAAAATGCGGTCTATCCATCCCTCTCGTTTATAAGCTTGTGTCTTTCTAGGTGCTCCACCACTCTCCTCCTGATAATCTTCTCTATGACTTTGCATACTATACACGTCAGTGACACAGGTCTGTAGTTTAATGCCTCGTGTCTGTCTCCTTTCTTAAAAATTGGGACTACATTTGCCATCTTCCACGCCTCAGGTAGTTGCCCAGTTTCAATGGATGTGTTGAAGATTTGTGTTAGTGGCACACACAACATCTCTGCTCCCTCTCTTAGGACCCACGGAGAAATGTTGTCAGGTCCCACCGCTTTTGAGGTATCGAGTTCACATAGCAGCTTCTTCACCTCCTCCTTCGTTGTGTGTATTTCATCCAGCACTTGTTGGTATACCTCCCTATTCTGAATTCCTGGAGTCCTTCCTGTCTCTTCTGTAAATACTTCTTTAAATCTCATGTTGAGCTCCTCACATACTTCTTGGTCATTTCTTGTGAACTCCCCACCTTCCTTCCTCAGCTTGATTACCAGGTCCTTGACTATTGTTTTCCTCCTGATGTGGCTATACAACAGCTTCTGGTCAGACTTGACTTTTGATTCTATATCATTTACATATTGTCGCTGAGCCTCCCTTCTTACCTGTGCATATTCGATTCTGGCTCTTCGGCTAATCTCTTTATTTTCCTGGGTCCTTTGTCTTCTGTACTTTTTCCATTCTCTATTACACTTAGTTTTGCCTCCCTACACCTCTGAGTGAATCAAGGACTCGTTCTGGTATTCCCATTACTTCTGTTTCCCTTGGGAACAAACCTCTCCTCTGCCTCTTTGCATTTGGTTGTCACATATTCCATCATTTCTTTTACTGGTTTTCCTGCCAATTCTCTATCCCACTATTACAACCTCAGGTTCAATGGCCTGTTAACCTGAGTGTAAAGGGAACTTGGAGCAAAGAAACACAGTAGAAGATGAATTGAAATTGTATTTCCTTCAAAAATTAGCTAGATTAATTCCAAACTTTTATCTTTTCCTTCACCAAGTAATTGTGATTATATAAGACTTTTGTCTTTTCCTTCACCAAGTATAACAAAGTACTATTTACACCTATGTACACTATATACAAAGGAGTAGTGTTTAGTGCACACCACAGTTGTCTAGGCTAAGCAGCAGCCAAAAGACAGACAACTTTCCACAACCAGCTCTATGCAGGAATTCCAATGACAAACTGCAGTGGTAACCACGCTCACCTTTGTCATTGTTAAACTACATTTAATTGGCTGAACCGAGTCGTTGATTTGATGATGGGGCCCTCATCACCAAACCCTTAACGATGGTTCGCTGGTTGGAGGGGAGCCTATGTGGGTGTGTTTAACATGCTCCGAATAAAGGTTACATACTCTTTGCATGCAACACCCCCACTCCAAGAGGGCTCAGGACTAGGCTTCCACCTCAAATGGGTAGAG